>JARQZK010005294.1:55000-56569 GCA_030704885.1 Cynegetis impunctata | reverse complement strand
TTAAAACCGTTTCTCTGCATTATCATAACAATATCGTTACATACATATGACAATAACACTTTGCAGAGACATACGTAGATTTAACTTTTTTAGATGAAACCCGTGCGTCGGACTAAAAAAATTCAAGAGATCAAATTTGCTCATAATTGAATACAGATTTAATTTATTTTAATTTTAAGAGGAGTCAGTGGCGTGCCACTGACTGTAGATTTAATGATAAATGATTTATTTTTGAAAACTTTACCCCACCCTGTATCTCAAAAGGTGAGATGTTTAGGACATATGTTCATATGAAGTTTTTTTCTTGATATGGGCCCAAAAATCACCCCCATAAATATTGACATTCAATTAGGAAACACCCTTTATATTATATATATATATATATATATTATAATATATATATATATATATATATATATATATATATATATTAGTTCAGAGATTTCCGCTCATGACTCTCTTTCAAAAAATTTGAACATAACCAATATTTTGTTACATTAAAAATTGAGGCCTATTATTGATGTGAAAATACGACTGAAAAAAAATAGAATCACTTTTTCCAGCTTCAAACAGATGTACAACGCTATAACGATGATTAATAATTATATTGTCCTGAATATTTTGAGCGAATTCACTTAAATTTTGATTGATTATAATATATATATATATATATTTTTTTTTTTTTTTTGATATGGTTTGTTTGTTTGCAATATTATTATAGAAATATATGGTATAATATGAAATAGAATTGATCAAGGAAAGGAAAACTTTAATAAACTTAAACAGATATTAGTAAAAGATAGATGATTATAAAATATATGTATACCTAATCAATGATATAAGATTTGAACATATGAAAAGGAATAAGTATGTAAATTGTTAATTAATGTAATGATGCTATTGAAATTTCAATTAATGTGAATTTAAATATGTAAAACTGATTTGCAAGGAAGATTAATGTAAATGTATTAATTATAAATGTTCAAGATCAACTTTTGAAATCAATAATATATGAGAAATTCTTATAGAATGTCAAAAACATAAAATGTCATTAATCGTTGGATAGAGATATTAAGTATTTCAATAGAAATTCATTAAATATCAAATATATATATATATGAAAATACAAGTAATAGAACATTTAAAAAGATTAATTATCATGTCAAATAAATAAGTATTTCAAGTATGGCAGCACTTTTTCTCCCTACTATTAGTATGAGAAAAATAATAACGGTCACATTTTGTCAAATACTTTCCAAAAATTCAAATGCAATACTGGTACAAATCGTTTGGCAAAAAAAAATTACTCCTTTGCAGTGGTATGACAGCCATTGGAAACTGTTGGAAAAGTATGGCAAGGTGATTTTCGTGACTGGCTACTCGACGATGATTAGCTATGCAAACATTATTATTCGACGCGTTCCATTAACGCCCACGCGATTGGGCTGCCGGTACGAGCACTATGTCCATCATTTTCCTTTTTGCCTTTACGTAATTACACCCCTGAAGAACCGCCATACTGGTACAAATTGAACTAATATTTTGTGTGTCATCCATCTCCCGGTCTAT
>JARQZK010005294.1:0-52500 GCA_030704885.1 Cynegetis impunctata | reverse complement strand
TTAAGAGGAGTCAGTGGGCGTGCCACTGACTGTAGATTTTAATGATAAATGATTTATTTTTGAAAACTTTACCCCACCCTGTATCTCAAAAGGTGAGATGTTTAGGACATATGTCATATTGAAGTTTTTTTCTTGATATGGGCCCAAAAATCACCCCCATAAATATTGACATTCAATTAGGAAACACCCTTTATACTATATATATATATATATATATAATATATTATATATATATATATATATATATATATATATATATTATATAATATAGTCCAGAGATTTTCCGCTCATGACTCTCTTTCAAAAAATTTGAACATACCCAATATTTTGATTACATTAAAAAATTGAGCCTATTATTTGATGTGAAAAATACGACTGAAAAAAAAAATAGAATCACTTTTTCCATCTTCAAACAGATGTACAACGCGTTATAACGATTTGATTATAATTATATTGTCCTGAATATTTTGAGCGAATTCACTTAAATTTTGATTGATTATAATATATATATATATATATATATATTTTTTTTTTTTTTTTTTGATATGGTTTGTTTGTTTGCAATATTATTATAGAAATATATGGTATAATATGAAATAGAATTGATCAAGGAAAGGAAAACTTTAATAAACTTAAACAGATATTAGTAAAAGATAGATGATTATAAAATATATGTATACCTAATCAATGATATAAGATTTGAACATATGAAAAGGAATAAGTATGTAAATTGTTAATTAATGTAATGATGCTATTGAAATTTCAATTAATGTGAATTTAAATATGTAAAACTGATTTGCAAGGAAGATTAATGTAAATGTATTAATTATAAATGTTCAAGATCAACTTTTGAAATCAATAATATATGAGAAATTCTTATAGAATGTCAAAAACATAAAATGTCATTAATCGTTGGATAGAGATATTAAGTATTTCAATAGAAATTCATTAAATATCAAATATATATATATGAAAATACAAGTAATAGAACATTTAAAAAGATTAATTAGAATAGATTATTTCAAGATAACAGACTTAATTTATGTAGAACACATATAATTCTGAAAATGCTGTATATAGTAGAATCGACTAAATTTGAATATCAAATAATAATTTAATTTCAAGTCATTGAAGATAGTTAATCATATATAAAGGTATGAGAAGAATTTAATTAATTGTTTCAAATAGAAAATTGATTTAGAATAAAATAATAAGGGAGAATTTCAAGTTAGAATCAAAAACTATAATATATAGAAATGTCAAATTTTTCAAGAATAAATAACAACTTAATTAATAGATAAAATATTGAAATTTTTAGTACAAAATGATCAGAATATTATGTTATTGGGATTAACTAAATTATTTCGGTCCAGAAATATGTTATTATTCCAAATTTATTAAAAAACTAACTGAATGTCATTTAATTTTTCAAAATAATCAAGTTGAAATATTGAGTTTGAAAAATTTTATATTATTATAAAGAAACTGTTATTATTGAAAAAATCAATTTCCAAAATTATTGTATATTTAATTAAATTGAATGATATAAAAATATTTACATCATCTGTTATTATAATATCTAAATTATTATAAAATAAACTCCAAAGGAGGTCAGTATATTCTAGAATAATGATACCAGGCGATATGATATTTGGAAAATAAAAGAGTTTATATAAGGAAGTACAGAGGACTTCTGAGTTCAGTTCCTAAATAGCATTCAATGTAGAAACATCGTCTGTGTACATCTGGTATTCATTTGTTATTGAACCACCATATTAGTTTGTTATAATTAAAAAGTAAGCTGAAATGTGTATAAGTAGAAAATAATTGTTAAAAGTGCAAGTAAAAGTAATTAAATTACCTGGAAGTGAGTTCAAAATATAGATATACTAGCGGGACCCGTCGCGGCTTCGCCCGCGTATCCATATATGTATACGTATGAATTTATTAAGATATAGTTCATCTTTCTAGAGTTAATTTTACTTAACATTTTAGTGAAAGAGCGGGATCGCTAAGTCCATTATTTTGCGAGAATCATCCAAAAATAGCCAATATACGAAAAACACATTTCACCCTCTTTCAACCCCTAAATGATACAACATCAAAAAATGCAGAAAATGGTTTTTTAATAAAATTATAAGGAACATTGTAGTGGAAGAACGGAATCGCTAAGTCGATTATTTTGCCGGAAATAGCCAATATAAAAAAACAGACTCACCCCTTTTGCACCCCTAAATGATGGAATTTCAAAAAACTGAGAACCAACTTTCTAGAGTTCATTTTACTCAACATTTATTGGAAGAACAGGATCGCTAAGTCCATTATTTTACGAGAATCATCAAAAAACACGTTTTACCCTTTTTCAACCCCTTAACGGCAAAATTTTAAAACACCCCGTCTTAGTGGGAATCTACATGATCAGACTTAACTTCCCACCAATTTTCAGAAATTTAAAAAATATGGTTTTTGCTGTAGACTGGATTCAATTTTTCGGCTTGTATTATATATATATATATATATATATATATATATATATATATATATATATATATATATATATATATATATATATATATATATATATATATATAATCAATATTAGTGTTAATATACATCGTTATAATATGTATATGAAAGTGTCCAGCTGAAGAAGCCATTTTTGGATTACATCATCAAGGCGATAAAGAAGATATCTACAATACCGGCATATAAACCACAGAACATCGATCATCGATAGAAAGAACAAGTGTCAATTTGAAGCAAGATAATTAGTGCAAATAAACAGTGAGTAAATAGATATAAATTGGCCAATTTGACATTTTAAATAATAATATTTGCAAATATAAAATATAAAAGGGGAATTATTGAAAAGTAAAAAGGTACCATAATCAGATTTGTTGAAGAGTTATTGTTATAGTTATTAGTTAAATTAGAATTGTATGTTGAAAAATTGAGTGTTAATAAATAATTCTTTTTGATTATAAATTTTTGAATTTTATTGAAGTTTTCAGAAAATAAATAGTCAAAGTTTTAAAAATATATATAGTCAATTTCAGAAAAAAAAAACCTTCTCTGAGAAATAAATAGAGTCAAATAAAATTAAATAATCATATTCAACATTGAAGTATTAAAATTTTCACAAGTAAATATAAATAGCCAAATCATATTAATATATTTATATATCCGAAAGGTAATTTTTTTCGAAAATCGTGGTCTAGGAGGTCTAAAACGGAGGAAAAAATACTCCCGTACCTGACTGCTTTCTTTCGATACACTACAATAGTATTTTATGGGATTAAATTTGACTAAAAACCACTAGCGCACCTCACTGTTGACTTTCAATAAAGTGCAATAATCAATTAGGTTCAGAGAAAATACGGTTAAAATTGAAAATTTCTTTAGAATGAGCTAATGTTGCAAAATAATATGAATACATACCTGGCCGGCAATATAGAGAAATGAAAGGACAATACTTTGAAGGTACATGATTTCATTGAAACTCATTTTGAACTAAATCAAACAATGAAAAGTTGCATTCATGTATTTCTGATTGCCAATATCCTATTTCTTATTAGGCAATTTCATGATTGAATAAAATGAGTTTAGTAAAAGTTTATGAATCTTGACTACTGAAAATGCACCAATGCTCATTTTTTATTGAGTTTTAAAACTGAAATTCCCAGAGATTAATTTGAAACGGCATGGCAGTAAAGTAGTTTCAACAATATATCCGCAAATAATTGTAGCTCGCCGAGCTCTTTGCAGAAAATAGTTGATTTCAATAAAGCACCAAGATCTATTTGTTCAATTTCAAAGAAAATATATACAACTTGATTGGGTTGGTTTGTTGCATTAAATTTGTATTCAAATATTTTAAAGAGTGTGGGGTTTGTCTGATCTAGTTTAGTCAAATTGATATTTTACTTTGGGATTATTATAGAATAAGTATACTCATACATGTTATTAGGATAACGTATTCTTTCGACCGGATGAACTAATATCCACTTATTTACCCCCACCATTATTTAGAGTTGAAATGTGACCCACCAATATTAAGAGCTAAAGTGACTAGAACTGCCCAACCTACAAATACCAATTAGACATAGCAAAATATATTTTTTATTTATGGGGTTAGAGATACAGTTGCTTCACGACATACAAGAGGTCCAAAATACTAGCATTAGGTTACCACCAGAGAGGCTACAATCCGTCATTTGTATTAGGAGTAAATTGATAAATATACTACATATTAATATATGAGGTATTAAAACAAATTTTAACAATCTACTGGTTTTTATGCAGACTTACAATATAAATAACTGTGATATTGTGGTTCTGAGTGAATGTCATAAACTGAATTCTATCTTGCAGTATAAGTTACTAGGTTATAGTGTATACTATAATTCTGCAGATTATAATTCCTTCGATGGAGTTTTAATATATACAAAGTCTCATTAAAACTCTACATTTCGGAATCACAAGCTCACAAATTCTGGAGTTACTGTTACTAATGTTGCTGTTACTTTAAACAATATTGCTTACAACATCTATGCATTGTAGGTACAAATCGCCATCTTCTAACTTGCCTGTCTTTTTGGAAGAACTAGACCTATTTCTTGAAACGGTTCAAAGTAATGGTATCAATGTGTTTTTGGGTGATATAAATATTGACTTATTGCGTAATCATAATTTGAATGTTAAAAAATACTTAGTGCTAATGAACTCACATGGCTTTGCAGCACTTTGCCTAGATTTCACAAGACCGGAGAGCAAAACTTTAGTCCAGTCACCAGCGGTAAAAAACTGTAAAACCGTGGAATTTTGAGAATCAACACCGATTTTGATAAAAATTTGGATTTAAGCTCTACTTACCCTCTTCTTAAAAATCTATACTTTGCCGAAATGTGCTTTTTATTTTTTAGATGTGAAAACTACCCCTTATCGCAAAAAACAAAACAATCGTAGATTTTAGCATGTAATTAGTTAAAATAATATTCAAATGAATTATTTGTAGATCTATTGATATGCGCAATCAAGTTCATGATTAATTAGACAGATGTAACCCCTTAAAATTATCCCCTGATTGTAGTAATTTCTAAAACTTGTTTTAATGCTATTTATAACCTGAAATCATTGAAAATTGCGTCATATTGAATTATTATACTCTATTTAAATGAAATTATCATTTGTCGAGACGCTTCAACCCTTCTAAGTCTTTTCTTGAGAATATGAATTATTGAAAAATAATCCCAACGATTTTTTCACAATAAAAAATGATGCAAAAGTGCATTATAATATTGAATCGAGAGTATTTGATCAGTGATATAATTCTTGTCGTTTTTTAAACAAAACCCTCATAAAAGCCACCCATTGTGACCAAAAATATAAAAATTGCGGTTTTTTGCAGTAATAATGAGAGAAAATGATAAAAATTTATTTGCACTGAATACGGTTTTTCTATAGTATCCACGTGTTCCTCTTGGTCTAAAACTGGTGTTCTGTTTATAAAAGTGTCTTCACTGCAGGTTATGCACATTGCATTGCAAAAGAGGCCTACTCGTCAATAACCGCACGCTGAACCGCATCCATTTTTGCAATTACAAAATATCATTTGCAAAAGCTCCTCAGGTGCCGGTTCATTTTGGTTTTTGATTGGATGTCAATTTTGATCCAACCCCAATCAAAAGAATTAGGTACCTAATATTTTTGTTACCCAGCCATATTATGTGCTCATTGAAAGCACCAACTGTTGGGACGAGAGATGACAATCTAACAGCCTTTTTTGTAGTCCTTAAATTAATAAATGAGTTATATCTGATTTGTTCGAGGTATTCAGACAAGTTTCAATGTAGTTACACATTTCAATGTATTTAAGGTATAGTGTCTTTAGTAAGTCCAAACAACATTTCGGTACCGTATCTACCGGCTTCTAAAATATCTTCAAGCGTTGAAGAACTATAATAAATCGCCGCCTTTTCTCTTACGTCGGAACGTTTTTCTGAAATGTCGATAATTTTTTTTTTACCTTCATTGAAGAAGGCAGAAGTTGAGTCACATTCAGTGAAGCTGTGAGAAAATTGTATCAAGCTGTACTCTTTGGATATTCAATTTCTAAACTTTTAGAAGAATGCCAGTGAAGCGAAATTTTGCTCTGAAATTAATAATTTGAAAAGTTTGTTTTCCGACGATTACTCCCTCATTTTTTAAGCTATAGGTAATAGTTTAAAGAAAAAATTCTGTAGGAATTTTAAGGTCTTTGGCACCACGTTGATTGAAATTTTTTTCAACGTTTCATTTGAAAAGGGTTGACCTCAAAGGGATTGGATGAGCCACAATTAATACGCGAATGCAAACTTTGAGCCAACATATCTCGTTCAATTTTTATGATACAAAGATCAAAAAAATATCAAAATTTTTAGTAAGGAAAACCCTACAATTAACATCCGAACAGTGTTTCATATCGTGAATAGTTTTTGGTTTATTTGAGAAAAATTCATTTTTTTCAAAGTTACGAAAATGCAATTTTCAATTCAATCAACAATTTTTTATAAATTAAGCATTTGAAACTTGTCAAATCACATGGATCATATTGATGACACTCAAGATAAGATAATTGAAAGTGGGTTACGATCAATTTAATTTAGGGTGGTCATGATGAGTGAGGTAGTGTTGAATTTAAAAAAACTTTTGTAAAAGACTAATTTTGAAGGTTTTATTGTATTTTAAAAAGGAACTCTCGAGT
Organism: Cynegetis impunctata; assembly: GCA_030704885.1. Classification (NCBI taxonomy): domain Eukaryota; kingdom Metazoa; phylum Arthropoda; class Insecta; order Coleoptera; family Coccinellidae; genus Cynegetis; species Cynegetis impunctata. The sequence continues at coordinate 45,758 of JARQZK010005294.1, read as the reverse complement.
TTTACCCAAAAATTTCAATATTTCAAATTATTGAAGGTTTAAATTTTCAATTTTATGTTTCCCGAAAAATAACCTTTCTTCAACGAGTAATAACTCAGACGTTGTTGGGTTTACGGAGGACATTCGAAAACGAATCTCTTTTCTCTATTATTAGCTCCATTTTGTTTCAGATGATTTCACCGATAGAATGAAAATTTTTTGAGTTATTCGTAAAAAACTGTTTAACAACATTCGTTTTTTCAATGAAAATTGCACAGTTTCAATCGTTAATAACTCCAAAATTATAAACTTCACTGAAAAACTTTATCGAACAAAAGTTGCTTAGAATTAGTCAGTTTATCAATTTCTGATGTTATTTTGATTAAAATCATTTTCATTCCCTAGAAGGAGTAGCTTTCACCCCTAAGGCAAAAGCTCACTTCGGCACATTATAGATTTTGAAGAAGGTTATAAATACTACCTAAATCTCAATTTTCAGGGAAATAGAACTTGATTCTCAAAATTTCCCGGGAAAACGGCTAGTGACCCGGGAAAAAAACAAATCCATTTCTAGAAAAATTGAATCATATATTATTGAACATGACATAACTCAGAAAAATACTTTTTTTTTGTTTGATAATTAGCACCCCATTTCACCCCCTTTCCCTGAACCAAAGTAGCTCAAAAACTATCCGGACCGTACTCTTATGGATATTAACATGTGTACCTACCTACTTAATGGAAATGAAGTTAATAGCTCAATTTTTTCGAAAAATATCGAAGGAAATTACAGACAGACCGAGCCACAGAAAGTTTTTTAGTGAAACTAGATTTTCTATACGTTTTGGAATATTTTGAGACGATTTACGAAAATAAACATTTTTGGACCGTTACTATTTCATCACGTTTTATCTGGAAGTAATATAATGTAAACGTAACATTGACAGGGTTCGCCGTATTCATATATTTGATCCGTATTGATATTCCTCCAGATACGATAAATTCAATAGCCGAATTAAAAACTATGTAATATTTCTTCTAAACGTATATATATATATATATATATATATATATATATATATATATATATATATATATATATATATATATATATATATATATATATATATATATATATATATATATATATATATATATACAGGGTTCTCGATGGCCTATTAGAAGTATCTAGAGAACGATAAAAGTTAACGACTTGAAATTCGAGCTACGCGTAAAGGATATTATAATCTACTCTTGGAAAATATTATCATCATTGCAACGTTGCGAGATCTACGAGTAACTGACGCTAACTTTGTTAGATGCCACACCATGTATATTTTGACATTTTTGTATTCTGTGGAACAATTTGAAACTTTTTTATAGATTATATGACATACCTATCTTGAGCCATTTTCAAAATAAAAATAACTTTTTGAACAATTAGGCAACACACAACTCCAAATAAGAAATATATTTTTTCATAAATATCATACCCTAGTTATGAAATTTATTTTAGAGAAACATATTAGGTCACTTTAACATAATAAATTATGATAGTCAAGGTATCTCATACAGGATGTGCACAGAATGATGTTCTTATGGTTGAACATAAAATTGATATGTATGCCTTAATTTCAAATGGGACACCCTATATTTTATAGTAGCATTCAAAAGAAGTACAAATTCCTCAACTAAAAGTATAATATGATATGCTATCTACTATCTATAGCGGTTGTAGGCTTATTAGCAAAAAACTAGAAAAGCTCAATAAGAACAAAAATAACTTTTCATTCTTGGCCTGAGGGTGATCGTGGCAACGCAAATGAATGTCACCAGTTTGCCCACCTTTAACCTCGAATTTTGGCACATGTCAGGTATTTGAAAGAAATACAGACTAACCAAGAAGTTAAATGATAATAATAATAACAATAATGTACTCATTTCAAAAATATTATACAAACAAGTTTGTAACAGATTAAAAATGATAAATGAAATTTGTCAGAATTTACGATAATACATTATTATCCAGATAATACGAAAATTACAGGAAAACTGAAGGATTATTTTACAACTTAAGCTATGGTGATGCCATCAAAATCTCTTAACCAGTCTTGGCATTTTGAATCTAGATTATGTCTAGCATTACATATGTAAAAAATACACTGATGAATCTTGTTTCTATGTAAAAATTGCATTAATATTCAATTAATTATCTAGATATCCATTAATTGGATTTTTAGAGACAAATCAGCATTAAATAATAAATATGCATTGAAACCACATTATTATTTCTAGAACAAAATGCTTGCGTTTTTAAATAACGAACTAAGAAATATAAAAATTTTTTTAATGCCGAACGAAAATTTCTATTCTTCTTAGTTCGTTATTTGAAAAAGCAAGCATTTTGTATAAATATAAAAAAAATTTAAATGCCGAACGAAAATATTTATATTTCTTAGTTCGTTATTTAAAAACGCATGCATTTTGTTGTAGAAATAATAATGTCGTTTCAATGCATATTTATTATTTAATGCTGATTTGACTCTAAATATCCAATTTATGTATATCTAGATAATTAATCGAATATTAATTTAATTTTTACATAGAAACAAGATTCATCAGTGTATTTTTTACATATGTAATGCTAGACATAACCTAGATTCAAAATGCAAAGACTGGTTAAGAGATTTTGATGGCATCACCATAGCTTGAGTTGTAAACTAATCCATCATTTTTGCTGTAATTAATGCATTATCTGGAGAAATGTATTATGGTAAATTCTGACAAATGTCATTTATCATGCTTAACCTGTTAAAAACTCATATGTATAATATTTATTGTTGTTGTTTTTATTATCATTTCACTTTTTTGTTAAAGTCTGTATTTCCTTAAAATACTTGACAATAATCGAGGTTGAAGGTGGGCGATTGCCCACCTTTATATTTACGCTGATATTGATTTGCGTTGCCACGATCGTCCTCAGGCCAAGAATGAAAACCTTTTTTTGTTCGAATTGATTTTTTCTAGTTTTTTGTTAATACCTAAATCTAGAGATAGGTAGCATATAGTATTATACTTTTAGTTGAGAAATTTGTATTTCTTGGAATGCTGCTGAAAAATATAGGATGTCCCATTTGAAATTAATGCATACAGTTCAATTTTATGTTCTAATAAAAGAGCATTATTTTATGTACACCCTGTATGTCATATAATTTATAAAAATGTTCCAAAACCTTGCACCGAATACAAAAATGTTAAAATATACATGGCGTGCCATTTAAAATAACATAGTTAGCATCGGTTACTCGTAAATCTGGCAACGTTGAAATAATGATGAAATATTATAAGTGTAGATTATAATCTCTAATAAGCGTAACTTGAATTTCAAGTCGCCAACTTTTATCGTTCTCTAGATACTTCCAATAGGCCATCGAGTTTGGGGAATCTTGTATATATATATATATATATATATATATATATATATATATATAGGTATATTTGAGTTAGAATGCATAATTTATTATAGATTACGTATAATTATGGAATGGATAACTGATTATAATTTTTATATAGAATATAATTATATTCGTAAAATGAATTTTTTTTAAATAAGTATAATATATATATATATATATATATATATACATATATATATATATATATATATATATATATATATATATATATATATATATATATATATATATATATATATATATATATATATATATATATATATATATATATATATATAGCGCCCCAACCTAAACGCTACCGACAACTGCGCTTCCTGACAAAAGCGCTCCAGATAATGAAAATGTTGTATTTGCGTGTTATGGTTAGGAATATAATTAATTCAAAAATTTAGAAATTATATTTACTTTTTATCAGCAGAACAGATGATTTGTAAATAATATTTTAAGTATTGCTATTAAAATTGTGTATGTCCTAAATACGTATATTTAAAAAACACAGCTTATTCGTAAAATATTTTGCTTTAAAAAATTCCAATAATCAAAATATATAAATTGAAAAATTTGGTATCCGAGTGTTTTCTTCCTTAAAAATGAAAGTCAAAAATGTATCTCATAAAATCATTCAATTTGTCAATGAAATAAAATATCATACAATCATAAAACGTATAAAGTTCATAATTTTAAAACTGTACTCTGAAGTAATGTCACAAAATTTCAATGGGGTACAACAAATACAAATTATGAAATGATACATATAATACTAAAAGAAATAACTATAAATGTGGAGGATAAAAATATTCTCTGATTAGTTAACATTCAAAATTATGAGATGATGTAAATAATTAATATGATTCATTGTATTGTACTTTTGCACCAGAGTTTTTATACGCCTATTAACTAGCACATATATACTTTTAGAAGCTCTGGTTGCCGAAATCGATAATTATATCGATCTAACTTAATTTGCACCTGTTGCTGTTTCTTTTTAAAATGTTCAATAATTTTATATACATATGATGGATAGTGGCATTCGATAACCGACTTTTAATAAATATCTTTGAAAACAGGAAGAAGACATTTTATCAAACTATTCTGAAGAATAAGTATATACATATTTTCAGTGACATTATGACGAGTGACCAAGGTTGTATATGTATTCGTACATATGAATAATATATATTAATAAATATTATGAAATTTAATAGGAAGAAAACATAAAGAATTCTCCACTTTATTTATTTATTTCATTGAAATAACCAGCAGGCGAACGCCCAGATTCAGGCTAAGTTTGTAATTATAATATATATAATCATATATAAATACATGTTTTAATTGTTTATTATCTGGAGCGCTTTTGTCGGGGCGCTTTTGACGGGACACCATATATATAAATATATATATATATATATATATATATATATATATATATATATATATATATATATATATATATATATATATATATATATATATATATATATATATATATATATATTATATATATATATTTATATATATATATATATATATATATATATATATATATTTATATTTATATACATCTGTATATATAATAAACTTATCTACAGAATTACGGAAATCCGTCGTAATTATGCATAAAAACAATACACACGGTGTCAATTTGAGAATGAGCAGCACTCAATCTTTCTTTAACTAATGATACTATTATATTTAACTCCCTACGCCCCAGCGGGACCTACCCCCAAAATTTTAATTAGCAACCTCCATTTATTCTGATTTTTTTGAAATTATAATGCAATTCTAATTGATTAATTACATCTATTTTTAATTTTTTTCCTCAAAATTGCAGTATTTACAACCTCACGAATTTTTTAATTATTATCTATTATGATAATGAAAGAAGTGACATACTGGCCTAATTAATTACTTCATGAATTGTTCAAAATGGTCTCCATTGTTTTCTAAGCATAAGTACAGTCTTATTCGCGGACCTTCTGGAGAGTCTCTAGTGAAATAGTCCTACATTTTTGCACGATCCTTTCATTGAGTTATTCAATTTAGTCTGGTTGAGTTTTGTATGCAACGGTTTTCAATTGAATTAACCAAGGTGATCATTCAATTGGTCCTCTTCTACCAATCCACTGCTCCGAATAATTATTATCCAACCATTCTCTTACTGGACTTACATTGTGTACCTGCTGGAAGTGCAGCAAATATTCCTTCAAGGAATGTTTTCCATTGACGTCCCTTTGGTTTTCCACCTCATGAATTATTCGAAGCTGTATCCTTCTATCCAACATTTCCGCATAAATTTTCCCATTTAAATTTCCATCATTGAACAAAGGACCAATGATAGTGTCGCCTAATATTCCTGCCCAAACATTTATTTTTTGAAGATATTATTTATGCCTCTCTCTAATAACGTGAGGATTCTTATCGCTTCCATAACGACGGTTTTGTTTATTCATATTACCATTTAAATAGAAGGCGCATTCATCACTGAAACAGATATATTTTATATAATAACGACTGAAGTGATATTGTATGTCAATAAATGAAGCTTTTTCATCCAAATTATGTGTGCTGCTATCGACTTGTTCATAATCCATGAGAAACTATGAAAAGTAACCATTTGCAGCGACAACGCTGTTTTTGAAATAAAAAAAAATGAAGCTTTTTCATCCAAGTTATGTGTGCTGCTATCGATTTGTTCATAATCCATGAGAAACTATGAAAAGTAACTACAACTAAAAAAATTAGCGGAAACAATAAAACCCGATATTTTCAATGAAATACTGATGATCCTAATCAGTTATTGAGCAATATATTTCGTAATTTCAAACGGCAAAAGGGTAAAGATTTGATAAAGTGAACAAGGAAAATTCTTTGATAATTTAAAAAATTATCAAACATCTTTCCAAGGGAGCTGCTTATACGTATTCCGGAACGCAAAATCTGCATTCACAATCGAACGGTGAATTATAGAAATTGTCATTTCTATAATTAACCGTCCGATTGTGAATGCAGATTTTATGCAGATAAGCACAAAAAGAGCATATTTCTCCTTGTCAAAATCAACGACGACCATTTACCAACCAGCACTGAAGCAAAGTACCTTGGCATGCATTTAGACCAACGTCTCACCTGGAAAAACCATATTCAGGCTGAGAGGCAACAGATTAATATGAAAATTCCAAGCATGGTATTGGTATAAATTATCACTTGAGAAAAGTGATTGATAAATAAGGCAATAATAAAACCAATCTGGATATTCTGGGGGATGGGCAATACAACAAAAATAAGTAACTTTAACAGATGCACCCTGGTAGGTCTCCGATCTTACCTTACACAATATTCTTGGAATACCATTTGTTAAAGCCGAAATCACAAACTGCTTCAACCAACACCAGCAGAAGTTGCAGGGCCACGGAAACACGCTTATAGATTAGCTTTCTCAAAACCCTTTCAATGTAAGAAGATTAAAGAGGACTGGGCCAATCAACTTGAATTAAAGTGAAGTGAAAAAGTATTAATATGTTAATATCTTCTACATGACAATACCATTCATCATGTTTGCTTAATACATTGTAAAAGTAGATTGTAAACCTCAATAAAAGTTGAAAAAAAATTTGTGTGGGATTCCGTTTATTGTGTGGGATTCCGTTGATTGTGATTCAGCACTATTCTGAACAGCGTCAATAACATATTTTTTTATCCTGACTATTTCACTAATTCCATTTTTAGTGAGAAAGTTTCCATAGCTACTCTCACTTCACAGCGATAAAACATGCAAGCCGGCAAAACTTATTATGTTAGTATTTCAGCGATAATATTTTGACATTTCTCACATGAATCGTTATTTCCTTGACTTTCTGAAATGTGACCATATTACTGTTAGACATATTTTCTCGTGAAATAGTCATGTCGAATACGACTCGAGATGAAATTCAAGCAGGTAAAATTTCTCTCTTGTAACATTCAAGTTTGTTGCTTAGACAATTTCGCTCATGACATTTTTTCCAAATACAAATGTCATTCGTGAAATCGCCTAAGCAACAAACTTTCATACTACAATCGAGAAATTTTGCCGGCAAAATTTCATCTCTAGTGGTATTATATATGAAAGTTTCGAGACATTCTAATAGTGCTGTTTTATTCAATGTTCGATATCTATCAACAATATTCGTTTCTATATGAATTGGTTGGAGGGTTCACCCCCCGGAGGAGGAAATAAATCTTGTTTACAAGATAAAGGACGCAATTTTATAGAAATAGGTTTGAAAGTTTGTAAGTACGTAGTTTCGTATGATACCTTAGATGTGATTGGTTTTGGTACGGATTGGTTGGGGGGTTGATAATCCGGGGAGGAAATAAATATTATTTACACATTGAAGGAAGCATTTTTTTTTGACTTTGCAAAAAAAATCATAATTTAATGAATATATTTTTTGAATTGGATACGTTATGAAAACTTGCACTTCTAATGCAACTCGCTGCGATAGAGTTTTTTTTGATTAATGTCTTGCTCTTTCAGCGGTTTAGTACTGCTATACCTAGTAGTTCCAGCTGCTTTTTTCACACAAAATCTTGAATAAGTCAACACTGCCTGATATACTGTTTACTATTTCAGTTTAGAAAGTCTAGTGTAGTAATTAATAAATAAAAATAGACGCTTTGTAAAACACAGGTTAAGTAACCATCTGGTAGTGCAAATTTTTCATTATCGCAAAAGATGTTCGAAACTGGTACTAAAATGTAGATCTATAGATTGAAAGTAAGGTAGTAAGAGTAAGTGGTACCAAATATTTTTATATAGGTATAATGATATGAAACCAGTCGAAAATAAAATTCAAATTAATTCACAGTTTTAATGGTTCCTGAAGTTTTGTGTGATAAGTACCTACTCATCTCTGCGCAAGAAGCAAATACACATATTGCGAATGGATAAATGGATTCACAATTACATAATGCTACTATATAATATGAATATTTACCTGAGGCATAATAAAAAAAAGGAAGACAATACTCGGAAATAACATTGCTTCTGTTGTATGTATACTTATTTCTTCTCGAAAAACTTATGACAGTTTTCCAAAAATTATTATTTTTTTATTATTTATTTTATCTAGAGAAACAAAACTATATATGGGGTGATTGAAACAATAAAATGAATCTATTTCCAACATTCTTCCCCCGCAAAATTACAAAACAGCATAACGATCATATCTGTAGAAACATAGCTATATATGGGGTGATTGAAACAATAAAAAAACTATTTCCAACATTCTTCCCCCGCAAAATTACAAAACACCATAACGATCAGGTGGCTTCACCACACGTCCTCTTCTCGTTGTAATTTTTCTTTTTTCCTCTTCATCTTCATTTCTTTGGTTTCCTTCTGCTATCAACTCCTTTTCTTCTGATTTTTTCATTTTATGTTTATATTTTCCTATTTTTATATAATGTTGCAGAAATCTTTCTCTCAACTTTGATACCTCATCAGGCATGGTTGAACCATTTTCAAAATCAATTACTTCATTAGGCCCTTCTCTTAATCTTGGTTTTAAAGATCCTAACTTCGCTAACAATTCTTGTTTCCTATTTTTTAGCAATTGACATTTGTTTTAATTCATATTTTCAACCTTTGTTGTGTTAACTTCTTCATTAACATGATCTAATTCATCTTCTATGTCATCAATATTGAAATCATAGTTATCAGACTGACGTTTATCATTTTTAAAATCTGAGGCAAGTTCTAAAAGTTCATCATCTAAATTGTAAGTAATTTGGTTTTCATAATGACTTGGTCTTACAATAACATCGGATAAAAATTTTAACTTTCCATGTTTTCCAGATTCAACTGAATTTCTTCGAGTGAAACTACCAAGAGTGTCTTGAGCTCTCTCAACTTCTTCAATATCAATTATATCCATGTCTACAACTTCCTCTTTCCTTTGATGAGTGAATTCAGTTTCAATCTGTGGTTCTTTCTGCATAAACGATTCAACTTCTTTTTCTTCTTTCTGTTCGCTTAAAGCTTCTGAAACTGAATTTTGATCTTCCGAAGAATCCATACATTCCCTATTACTCTCTTCTATATTCTCGTCTTTTTTAGCTTCATTTGAATGATCTTCTTCTTCAGAATTAAAAGGACAGTAAGCTGCATTTTCAATATTATTCATATCTGTTACTGCAGGAGTTATTTCTTCACTCTGTTTGGAGTTTGGAACTCCATCTAGAGAATTTCTCACTTCTGTTGCCTGTAGTAGGTACTGAAATTTGTCTTCGAGATCGAGTTCTTTGTCTTCATGGATTTTTCGGAACTGTCCGCAGAATCCAATCCAGTTTCTGACATTTCCGTCAAATTTCTTGAGTTCGATTTTGGGAAGTCGAAATTTCCTCTTATTCTTCTCGATGCTCCATTCCTGGGATGTTGCTTGGTCTTCTGGTACCGTCTTCAAATGAACCTCACATCTTGATCTTTGCCTTATGAGCTCATCTCGATAAAATTCTACCTTGTCAAATTCCTCTTCTAAGTCTACTTCTTCGGTGCCATTAGTTAGTAGCATACCTCTAATGTTTTCATCTGCAGATAATAATTGGTCTTCCTTGTCTTCTAATTGTCTTAAAAGGGATAACACGTTGTCTTTATTTCGTTCCTTGTCGCTCATTTTTCGGTCGATTTCTGCAGATGTTTTCATGAAGTGTTTTCTGATTATATCACGTTCTTTCTTGAAACTCTCCATTAGTCACAGTCGCCAAATGTTGTATGTATACTTATTTATTCTCCAAAAACTTTGAATTGAATATAATTATGATAGTTTTCCGAAAATTCTTTTATTATTATTATTATGACATATCTATAGAAATATAACTATATATGGTATGATTGAAACAATAAAATGATTCTATTTCCAACAGTTTCATCAAAACTAAATTCGAACAAAATCAAACAATGAAAAGCTCATTATTTTATTTAAGGAAGCGAATAATGTAATACTTATCAGACATTTTATAATCGGCTGAAATGATCTATTTAAAAGTTTATGACTCAATTACTGAAAATGCTGATGGTTCATTACGCTTCACAATTGTGAGAGATTAATTGATATGGTATGGCACTCAAATATTATAAACACATTAGAGTAACCAATAGCAAGAGCAAATAATTATAGCAAGTTGTATAGGGGTGATTCATCGATTGTTTTTGATGGAAGTGCAGTGGGCTTGACAAAGAGAAACGTAACGTTTTTATAATATGTATTGACTTTTAAGAACTCAAATCAAAACTTGTAATGGCATTTAGAAACAAAATTAAATCTACATCATAAACTAATTTTGTATTATAGACATCCGTGAACATCACAGATTAACAAACATCGATATACCTATCTATGAACATAGAATTTACCATTGGTCTTAACACCCCCCCCCTCAATGGTAAAACACAAAATAAAATAATATACAATATTATATATAATATTAAATAAATAATTGCTTCGACTTAATTCGACTTTCTAAAATTTCAAACTTATAAAGCCGAGATAAGGAGATCGGTGTCGAATTGCGGGGCCCGAAGGGACCCGTCGATCGCCTCGAACCTTTTTGTAGTGCTTAGGCTAGGTCCCGTCCCCGACCGCGATGCCTATTTTCGATATCAAACGTTTAAAGTTTGACGTTTCACCGGAATTCGCAAAAACGGCAGCATTCCCTAGAACCAGTTTCGCGTCAATTGAACTCGAATTCACGTGACCGGCTTTCGAGCCGATAGTTGGACGGGTTGAATTCTATCGGGAAGTTTCGGCACGGCGAGGCCCAATGAGGTCGTAGTAGTCTAGTTTCCAATTTTCTTTCACCCAATATTCAGAAAAAATAACAGAATAGGCAACTAGCGACTAACTATCTCAAATGTGAATAAGTATTATAGAAAACTGTAGCAATGTCCAGTTTGCTCAAACCAGGATAGAGCTACAACGGCGTAGTTAAAATTATTCGAAGGAATTAATTGATCTGCTACGATAGGAGAGGTATGTGATTAACATATTGTAGCAGTTTTTAATATAATTGTTTATTTCGAAAATTAGGTCATGTTCAGGTTTTGTAATTACTTATTAAATCAATATATGCTCTTTCTCTACTTTCAGAGTGATACTAATGAAAATTTAGTTGATGTTAAGAATATATTTTTTTGGTGTTTCAAACTTTGTATCCCACCGCCTCAATTTTAATGTTCAATTCTCGTACGTTTTTGTTGATTTTCAAATTTCTACAGCTTCTCCAAACTCATTTAGAATGATACAAAATTGTCTGTGACTTCTATTGACGTTGAACATGTATGTTTTTCCAAAACATTTCTCTCAATCAATCGAAATACGTTTATTAATATTTATGGGGAGGGGTTACATTTTTTGTTTTCTAGCTAAATAATTTATTTTGGGAATTATAAGGTTTTGCAACCTTCTTCAACCCTGGCTCTACATAATGAATTTTCTGACATTTACAATTTTAATAAAAAACCTAATTTTCCTATATTTGGGGGGAATGCGGCTGCAGTCGACTTGTTTGCTTATTACGTGCCATTCGGTCAATATATTTTACCTGACGTTAGATGATAAGGGAAACCACAGAAAACCTTTACCCACGCAATGTACTGAATAATCTTAATCTTATATATAAATTTATAAAAAATGGTTTGACAAGAATGATACAATTGCTGACGTTTCGCGCACTAACCGAACCGCACTCGGTTTCTCGGAAACGGATTGATTTTTCGCGCACTGTCGGCACTACGCGCACCTTCGACACTACTCGCACTTTCGGTACTACTCGCACTATCGATGGCACACGCACTTTCGGCACTACGCGCACTTTCTCGGTCAGCGGATGGTCGGGGACTTCGTCAGGAGGATCCTGAAGCACTTGGAGGATTCTGGAAGGACGGAAAGGAAACCTTTTTTTGAGCCTTCTGTAGAGGACTCTTCGTCGATGGTGCTGCGGCGTCATGAGCGTCGCTCGGGCTTCGATGTTTGGACCGTGCAATGTACGATGGGCGTATCGAGCTTGGAGAATTTGGAGGTCTTCGAAAATGAGGGAAATTTTTACGTGGTCGTGTATTAAGTGTGTCAGATAACGTCTGTCTAGACGGAAAATACTACGGCAGATTGCTCTTCGCAGCTCTCCAACTGTCGGACGTATCTGTGAGGTAAAGTCGAACAGAGTAACGATCTATATGCTACTACCGGTCTTATGAACGTTTTGTATGTGTAACAGAGTTTGAGGATTACATCCTCTGATTCTGCCTTTCAGAGCATATAGAATGTTTGATATGTTTCGGACTTTTTTAAGTGTGCTTTGGAAATCGGATCTCCAATTATTGTTTTGTTCGAATGTGACTCCCAAGTAAATAATGTCCTCCTGCAGTACGAGGTTTTCACCCCACAACCTTAGTCGGACGTTGTTTTTGTTGAAATAACGTATTTTTGTGTAAATTGGGTGACGAAAAAGTATTGTTTGTGTTATACTTGGGTAAGGTGTTATTCTCCATTTGCTCGCCCACGTACTGATCCGGTCAAGGTGGCCCTGCGCTATGCGGTTGCATAGTGTCGACGTCCTCGCCGTAATCCATATCGCCGTGTCGTCTGCGAAAAGCGAGCCATATTTAAAGGATGAGGGATATCGTATTTAAAAAAAAGGTAAAGGAGAGGAGCGAGAATCGATCCTTGCGGAATTCCCGATCGTGGAATATATGGTTCGGACCAGGGTTTTTGTACTTTTATTTTGATGCTGCGGTCGGAAAGATAAGAAACTAGAAGTTTAATGAGATGAAGGGAAAATTGGATATCCTGGAGCTTCCGCGTCAGACCAGCATGCCAGTCTTGATTGAACGCTCTCTTGATATCCAGAAATGTAGCGAGAACGCAGTCACCAGTATTAAAAGCTTTTGTTACATCGGTATGTAATTTCAAAAGGGGATCAGAAGTGCATGAAACAATGTTGAGTGTTTGAAAAGATATTACGTGAATCGACAAAACCTCAGAGCCGCTGGCAGATAATTCTTTCGAACACCTTACCAACGACATTCAGAAGAGATATCGGCCTGTAATTGTCTGGGGATGTGAAAGGTTTTGGAATAAGAACTGTCATGGCCTCTTTCCACGCATGCGGGAAAAAACACAGTTCGAGGCATCGGTTAAAGATTTTGGACATATATTCCATTGCCTCGGGGGGGAGTTGGCGGAGAACGGCACGTGATATGCCGTCGTCGCCTGGAGCCGTGTTTTTGCACGAATTAATGGGTTCCGCTACGACATCGGGATCTATTGGGGAAATGAGTGGATCGCCTCCGTTCAATTAGATTTCGAAATTGATGTTTCTGATATTTTCTAAGTTATGTTCTAAATTTAAATAATTTAGATTATCAAAAAATGGATCTTGAGGAATTTGGAAAATATTTTCGATATTTTGTTCAAACAATTTTGCTTTTTCTAAAGGTTTTATTATAAATTGGTCATCTGGAATTTTTAAAGCAAGTATTCGAACTTTTCTGGATCCTGAAAGAATTTTGAATTTACGCCAGATTACTTTGCCAGTTCTGAAGTAAAGTTTCGAGGTAGCGTTTGACCACTTTTCTTCTTTGAAACGGTTGGTTTCCCGGCGTATTTATTCTAACGATTATATTCTGTTTTAATAGCGAAGTTTCTTGGTCTAAGAAATAAACGATAGAGACGTCGTTTTTGTTTAATAATTTCTACTATGAACGGAGGGGAGGGCGGTGAATGTTAATTGTTTTCTCTGGAGCAGAGGTGTTAAAGGATTGTGTAATCAATTGTGTGAAATGAGCAATAGTGTTATCTAATTCATGAGTATTCTGAATTTCTGAAAATTTTCTGTTATAAGGTTCCGGAAGTTTTCCCAGTCCGTGTTTTTGAATTTGATAAATGAAGGTTGTAGAATTGGGGGAGTAGACAAAGTTGAATTTACCAGAAGTGGAAGGTGGTTGGATATTATCGTTTGTCCGATAAAACATGGATCCTCAAAGTAACGAATAAGATCAGGCGTAATCAGAATATGGTCGGTTATGGATATACCGTTATGGTTAATAAATGTAGGATTAGTATTATAGCACCTCTATAGATGAAACTCTATGAGGCATTCGGATAGAATACGACCATTTCTGTTCGTTGTTGCCAAATTTTATGTTTCGGGCGTTGAGGTCGCCAAGCAGTATAAAGTTCGGGATTGTCGATATTATATACCTATTGCAGAAAATCCGCCGGGAGAATATCACCAGGGGGACGGTAGTAACTAAATATAGTAACTGTTAAGTTATTCAAGTAGCCTTGCGGCTGCGCACTCTAAATGTGAAAACTCGTTCGGAATTGTAAATTTGGTAGATGCAAGATAATTTTCAATAAGTAACGCGGTGCCACGTATGGCTCCGAGTAGACTATTGCGTTGAAGTGTGTTGTAAATTTATAGAAAGAGTGGGTGTTCCAGCATGGTTTCAGTTATAGAGAGGATGGATATATTATGATTTAGGAGGAGTGCTTTAAGGAGATGACGCTTACGCCGTAGACCGCAAGCGTTAACAGTGCCTAATGTGAAATCCATTTATTCGGGGAGCGAAGAAATTGCGGATTCCATCGATTCGTCCAAATTGATGACTATGGGGGCCATGGTAATGGAAACTTTACTGCCGCAATGATTGATTATTGCAGTGCGGTTTAAGAATGCGCTGGAGCATTCGGTGATCACCTTAGTGATAGTTTCACGTTTTTCGGGGAATATATTCGAAAGAGTCTGAGTGATGAATCGAATCATGGAATTGATTCGGGCGAAATGTTCACATTTAGTATCGCGGTCGGATGTAATCTCGTTAAGGACTTGGATTTGGGCGATTTCATCAGATTCGGTAGGAGGTTCCCTGCGTTTAAGGCCCTTCATATCCCACGCAGGATGATCACCCCTACAATTTGGGCACATTGGATTTTTTAGGTTGTTTTTATGGCTGCCACCGCAAGAGGCACATACTGGCTTAGCAACACAGTCGAGGCGTTCGTGGCCGTTCTTTGAAAAAAGTGAACAAAATTTTGAAATTGGAAGCGGAACTTTTGACGGTTCCACTTCGTGTGTACGACCGTAGATCGACAAACCATTAAGTAATAGTTCGTCGATCTCGATCTTTGAAAGAGTCACCCTCTTATAAAAGTATTTTGTTTGTTGGTGGCTCTGGAAGTTATTATCCAACATTTATGAAAGTTAATGTTTTGAATTTTTAGGGCCTGTGTGATTTCCTCGACTGTGTAGCCAATGTCAACGTATTTGACCTCACAAGAGTATGAAACTCTAGGTGGTCGACGTTCGGATGGACTTTTTAAAGTAGAATTTTTATGTAATAATGTAATTGACGGAGTGCCATCTAGGTTTTGGAGGGTTTTTAGGACATCCTGGGGGAAGGGGAAGTGCACTCAATTAGCGCGGTTTGATTGAAATTGACTTTGAGATTACTCAAAGTAATTTTGGTTGTTTTGATGAGTTTGTAAAACTCTTTTTGGGATATTGCGAACAACATATCGGAAAAGTTTGGGCTTGGGGACAGTGGTGCGGTTTGAAAAATCGTCAGAAGACATCGACGAGAATGACGAGTTCTGGGAGATCGATTCGGAACATGGCCTTTTAGAAACTTTCAATGAAAGTAAAGAAGGGGGAGTGGCTGGCTTCTGACTTCTTGTAGTCCTTTTCTCCGGAATAATATTATTCGGAGTAGAGGACCTTCTGATAGGGGCGGAGGGGGGTGAAGTGGAGGTGAATGGGGCGGCGGCGAGGGGCTTTTTACGGCCACTCGCCTTAGCGACGGAATTAGGCATACGGTGAGATTATATATACAAGTAATGGGAATATGGAAAAGATGAATAATGAAAAAGACTCACCCGATATACACTACACAACACAGTTCGCAGGACTTTTTCCACTTGAAACTTTCAAAGGACTTTTTTCACTTAACACTCTGAGTGGCGATATCACAGGATTTGAAAAAATCCTCATCGTCGATCGTAATAAGTAGAAGATTATTGGAGAAATCGAATTCAAAAACTCGATTATGATGTTCAGGGTTCGTCTCGTTCTGCTGTCGATGAAAACTGCAAGACTTGAAAAAGTCTTCTGGATATAAAATAGTTTGCCAGCAGTGACTATTTCTTCTTTCTATTGCAGTTCTCTGGATCACTTGAGTAGCCCTCTCTTCGACATCTCGGAGTGAAATGACATTTCTCTCCCTGCTGCATTATTTATATGAAAATTGGATGAAAAGAAAAGAAACTGCTGACGCTTTTTGATCTCTCTGTGCGATTACAGTTTAACGCAAAAGTAATAGTTTCCTGAACGCACATGCACTGATGGAATTCACAAATAATAGTGATTTATTATTGTGTAGCAGTAAAAATCACATGAGCGTCAGTTGTATTCGTTATGTGCATGTGTGTAGCAAGCCGTGCGAGTCATGACACTTATAATCTCCCTTATTCATTCAATTGCTCTCAAATATTGTTATTTAATTAATAATCAATAAATTGTGAATTCAGTAGAAGATGAGGATAGCGATGATAAAGTCAGGTAAGTACCAGTGTTTGTGAATTTTGGAAAGATGCTTTATATAAATATGAAGATATGAGCAATGGCGGATTTAGATATTTTCCGCTAGTAGGCTATTCAAATTTTGCCGCCCCTACCGACCTCTACAATACGATACCCTAGTTTATAAGTATCATATTAATTACAATTTTTTGGTCAATGAAATTATAACTATGATTTGTGCACTATCGTCCTAATTAGACCCCCCTTAGTCCTCGTCAGCTAGTTCTCTCAAAAGAAGTGCAGGCGCTCCATGGGTATGCCTCTTTCTGATCCAATTTCTTGTTCATATTTTCTTTATTCTATTTTCTTCCTACTCAATAGCGGCGGTCACTTCCCTCAGTGAAATTTCAGAAATATTTATCAAATACTTCCTCACAGCACGACGACGGCTGATTTTCATTGTTACTTTACCACTCTACCATTATTTTCAATTTGCGTGTGAACGGCTACTCGCTATAAATCCGGTCAAGTAGAGTAGGCATGCTGACAAGCATGCTAGTTACTCTACCCCTAACTCTAATAATGAAAACGAGCCTTTAACTAGCAGAAGATTGTACAGTTACACATGGTAGTATACTGGCATGCTTTTTTGCATGCGAGTTAAGTGTCGGGTATACTTGATTCTTTGATTCAGCGAATAAAAGATCGATCTCAGATTCCATAAAGGATATTAATTTGAAAACGAATGAGTAATTTGAGTAATCAGGTTACAAAGTCTTGTAAAAACAACTTAACAACGATTTTAATGGATGAATTTAGAAGACATATTTGAGGACATATTGCGTGAATTGAAGCTAAATACATACATACCTGTTGTATTGTTAACCTTCGGCAGAATGCCTTAATTTGCAATATGCAGCTCTTCGCTTATGTTTATTTTCATATTCGTCACTTTTTATATACCACAAACATTACTCGTTTATGTACAGGGTGTCCCATTTTGTATACTTTTGCTGGGTATCTCTGTTATTTTTGAAGATAGAGGTTTGCGGTTTACACGACACTGTGCTACTTTTTCGTAAATGTAAAGATGCTGTTAACAAAATCTTGATAGCCCTTTTAGTTTTTAAGATACAGGGCATTTATGAAAATGTTGCATTTTGGGATCGCCGTCGTATCGCCGTTATCCTTCAACTTATCGAAAAGGTGAAATAACATTCATATAGATTTTTTTCCGTAGAATAGAGTAGTGTAAATAATTTTTGTTACATATTCACTATTGTTGAGTTATAAAACAAACTTATGTTTTTTTGAATAGAACACCATAATTTTGTCAGAAACGCGGAAATAAATAACAAATTTCTGAAATTAAATGCATAATTCAATAGTAGTCAAAATGCAACAATAATGAACAAGTGAAAGTTACATATTACTAACGAAGAATTGGATACCTTGCTTATAGGTATCTTTTAATAAAAAAATACCTATAGATCTTTCTTCTAACAGTAAGTTTGTTACAACAGTTTTGTAGCGTAAAGTAGCAATATAACAAACACAAAAAAATAATTCTCTCTAATGCAAAATTGGCACATCTTTTCAATTCTTTGCATAGCGTTTAAAAGAACCTTTGCATTAATTCGCAGATTTCGAATGGCTAAATGAATTGCCTCCCGAAGTTCTGCAATGCCGTTAGTTTTTGTCACCAATTTCTTTCCAAATTTTTTTATATGAGGACGAAGGTGTTGCTTCCATATATTCCAAAATATCTATCTCTTTTCTTTCCCTGTTCTCTTTGTTGAATGTTTTAGCACGCGGGTGAACAAATGGTCCGTGCTCAACTAAATTTCCTTTTAAACGAGCAAATATCTCAGAAAATTAGTAACAAAAAAAAATTGAAATTATAAAAGAGATTTTCATAGCAATAATCGCTTACTCACCTTACACCTTACACTTTACTTGTGTTGTCCACTCATTTTTGTTTTACCACAGTATTAGCAAAACATGCGAAATGTAAACAAGGTACGTGCTAGCAGTTGTTTACATTTGCCAGTATACTGGTGCTTCCGAACCCCCACTCTTTACTATCAGGAAAAAGTTGAGCTGTGTCCGAGTACACTAGCACAAGTGACTGTTCACACATATTATTTTCATGCTAGTGGCTTGCTAGTAGAGTACCACGACCAATAACACTGGCATGTTTAAATGAGTCTTGAAGAATGAGTAGCTTGAGGTTAACTATTCTGACTGATTTGGGGAATTCTGATAGCAGTATATGTATATAGGTAGATTGGGTTACGAATTGATTCGATAATATCAAGTAATACTTTGGTATGAATATTTATTTTAAAACAGAATAGGTGCTTCATTATAGTGAGGGATATATATATATATATATATATATATATATAGATATATATATATATATATATATATATATATATATATATATATATATATATATATATATATATATATATACATATATATATATATATATATATAAATATATATATATATATATATATATATATATATATATATATATATATATATATATATATATATATGTATTCATGCATATATATGGATAACATTAAAATATATTGGCGTAACTTCAGACTGCTGCATTTAATAAAAAATGTGTCATTCTTGTTATGGAATCAATATTCCAGGATGAAATTTTCATTTTCAGGAATTTATACAATTCCAAACAGTAATAGCAGTTTGAAGAGGATCTTCCTTTTGCGTGGCACAGTTGAGTATTTTTTCTTCACTGATATTTTTGCTACTATCCTCTTTTATTAACTGTAACAGTGATTTCTTGTTTATATTACCATGTTCGTCCATGATATTAATACTTTCCAGAAAACACTTATAAATTTTTGACTCAGAAAGTTTGATTTCTTCTGGTGTTCTGTACTTTGGAAACCAACAACTCAGGAATGCAATAGAATTCTTGGCCTCATTCAGGCTTTCATAAGGTGCCAACCAACAACTGTGGAATACGAAGTAAGCAGTTTCTGAAATATTTGTTTTTTGAACGCCGCATAAGTCCGCGAGTTGGGAAACGAATGTTGGATCTTTGTATTTAAGTGCTATAAGTTTCTCCAAATTACTTCTGTTGATCATTCCATTGCTATCTAGTACCTTTATTTCAGTTAATATGCATTCACTTAATTCTGTAGAGTAGCGAATTTGAGCTTCTGGATAACTTTTTGCGCATTTATAAGCAACCGTACGCACTTCATCTTTAGTGATTGCATTCACCTAAAATAAAAAATTATGTGCAGTTTAAATAAATGCAGAAAATATAATAATAAATTTTCTTGATGAAAATATACACTCCAATTGAATCAATTCGAAATTTATTGCTACAGATATTTGTGTTACTCTCTTTGTATATCTTCAATGTTAAGTGTTGAAAATTAAGATGTCACTGGCTGAAATATATACATTTAGTAAATGAGATTGATTCGTCGCTCAGCTCTTGGTGAAACATGATTAAATATTATTAACTCAAATCAAACACTTGGCTCACTGTTTCACAAATATAATATATTGAAAATTAACAAAAATTAACAAAAAGTTGTCAACATGTTTCGGGTAGTGAACCCATTCTCAAGACACTGTCTTGGAGAATGGGTTCACTACCCGAAACATGTTGACAACGTTTTGTTAATTTTTATTAATTCACAATATATCTTTGAGAAACAGTAAGCCAAGTGTTTCATTTGAATTAATAAGATAAATTTAGAGTGTTTTGTTTACTCCAGTCACTTTGTTCGGAATAATATCTTCGAATACGAAACTTTGTTAGTAAACTGAATTATCAAGATTTGAAATATAATGAAAAGTAACAATAATGCAGTAGTAAAATACTCTGTGAATAAATCAAAATATATAATATAATAAATAAAGATATATGGAAATTAGTCAGTATGAACATTCAGCAAGTTGTTCTCATTTTTATAATTATTATTAATCAATTCAGGTTCAATTCAGTTCTTTAGGTAATAAAGAAATCTTTTAGTTTTGAAAAAATATAAAAACAGCGGTTTAAGTAATTCAATATTTTTAAAAAATATATTGCTCTAGCTGAATGATTGACCAATCCTGACTCTGACTTATGTGCACTTCTTTACAAATAGTGCAAATGAAATCCTTCTCGAATACATTCAACTTAAATATGAACAAACATCTATTTAATAAATTAGAAAGGGTAAATACGGTCATGTATACAAATAATTACTTAGGGTGAGAATTCCATATTGAACTGCAAGTCAGGTAGTTCCGTGATTTTGAAAATATTAAGAGATGGCTGGTTAAGGTTAATGTGTCTATTCAACAGGAAACTAGAATGGTTATATTTATTAATATGTAGCGAGTCATTTGTATTACAAAAATTTCATTCAAACTAATTAAAGGTATGATGTGTTCCAGATTCACTATTATCCTCAATAAAATTAGTAAGTTTATATCAAATCATGTACGCCTTATATTGGAGAAAAAAACTTTTTTTTACTACCTACTCGGTAAATACTACAGTATGAAACTTTCGAAGAAAAAAAACGTGCGTGCGTACAAATTACACATGCCAGAAGTGGAACTTCTTTGGCAAACTAATTTTTAAATCTCGTTCATATTTATACTAATCTAAAGCTTTAGATTTTCGAGACTTAGAGGGAGGGGAAAAGAAGAATTTAGAAAAGAGAAGTTATGAAATATTTTCATTTTATATTTGATGGAAAATAGTATATTAAATCTCAAATAACGAATGTCAAATTAAAATACCACATGTTATTTGTAACTACTAAAACTTCCTAAACTTCAAACGTCAACAATAGCTGCATTTATTCTCGATCTCCCTTTCTCTCTCGCTCTTACTCGCTCTATGGCTATGTGCTTCATGCTACGTTCGCTCTTTCACACTCTCTCAATCGGTCTCATTTTCTCTCTCCCTCTTCTTAGACAAAAAAGTGACGCGTTTCATCCGTAAGAATTTTACCCTCATGAGCACAAAGAAGTTCCACTTCAAAAATATTACTTACCTTCCTACGGAGTACTTAACTCTCTATGGAGGTTAGTTAAATACTCTGTATTGGGGTAGCAAATAGTATATTGTTTTATTAGGAGTAAAAGTGATACTTTTTGTGGCGAGACTAAATGTGTGACGCCTGATCGCAGTGAGGCCGACAATTTTAGACGAGCCACAAAAAGTGCTTTTCTCCAAATAAAAAATGCGGTTTTTTCCGCAAACGGTGTTCGAACAATATAATTAAGATAATATTTTAAAAAAGGATTAGATGTAAAAAAATGTAAAAGCAGATTGCTTTGCTTACTGGTTCTGTAGTTGTCAATGTGACACAAATTTGACAATTCAACAAAATAATTGTCAGAAACATTTAAAGTAACTTATCTACGCATTATAGTCAATAAATCAGAAAAAGTGTTAAATTGGTGCGGTATAACCTTAAGTGATTGTAATTTTACCATTAATAATTACAATCGTCAATGAAGTTGAAAAGTTTAACTAGTATTTACTTTCTTCAACGTTAATTTGTTGTCCGACCGTGAGTACAAAAAAGTACAATTTTTGTACGCTCACGGCCAGAGAATAAATAAACAAAATAACGTATGTGAAATCAAACTTCAACATTAAGAACTGAGATTAGAAAAGTCGTCATTTTTTGATGTTTGCGAAAAATAGTATATTGTTTTATTAGGAGTAAAAGTGATACTTTTTATGGTGAGACGAAATATTTGACAATTTTAGACGAGCCACAAAAAGTGCTATTCTCCGAATAAAACATGCTATTTTTTCCGCAAACGGTGTTCTAACGATAGAATTAAGATAATATTTTTAAAAAGGATTAGATGTAATAAAACGTAAAACTAGTTTGCTTTGGTTACTGGTTTTGTAGGTTTCAAGGCAACACAAATTTGACAATTCAACAAAATAATTGTCAGAAACATTTAAAGTAACTTATCTACGCATTATAGAACTGTGCGTTTTTGGTAAGTACACGAGTATTAAGAAATAACTTGTATTAAAATATATAAAATTTTTCTTACAGATTACATTATATCGGATTCGGAACCCAACTGTACGCCGCCCGAAGTTCTTGAAATTGCCGTGAGCGTACAAAAAAATGTACTCTTTTGTACGCTCACGGCCGGACAAAAAAAAAACAAAATGACTACTGCGAAATCAAACTTCAACATTAAGAACTGAGGTCGCTATTTTTTGACGTTTGCGGAAAAAATATAATATACAACTCGCGAGGCAAGTGTTCTACACCAGTCTCGGACTATTTTGGCTACCCTCGCTACCGTGCAAACTAAACTCCAGGACTGGTAAATATTACTTGCCTCCCTTGTAGTATGAATAAATATTTTTATTTAAGCTTAAAGGAAGTAAGCCCCCTAATTATCGAAGAAATTCTAGAGTAAGAACTAAATATCAAATTTTTTAATTATCTTTGAAGGATTTTAAAATTGAACGTGGGTTTCGATCAGTTAATGGACTTGAATCTATGTAATTACCGAATATATATAAAAAAATTTGAACCACAAAATAAGTAAGGAAGTAAGCAACACCCAATAGCAAAGTAGGACTCGAACCCATGATCCTCCATTTACTAACGATTAACCGCTGATCTATTTAGATCATTAACTTAAATTCAGAGAAGTTTTATATGATATAGAAATAGAATATTGTGAAAACTATAAAAGATCTCATTTCTGTCAAATTATTTAAGAATATAAACAAACCAAAGTTGAAAACGACATACCTGAATAGTTATATACAGTAGCAAAGTAACAAACTCAATGGATATCATGATTCACCCGTAATTCAGGGACCAGTGAAGAAGTCGATGAAAAATCATCAGTTTAAGTAATGTATTTAATAATTAAATTTCGGAAATGAATTTCACGAAAGAATGATAATATTGAAACGAAAGTTAATGAAACAAGAAAATTGATAGTGTAAAATGCAACTGAAATTCTGTGATTTCATGCTCATTAGAATTGAATTGCTGGTTTAACTGTTCGGTCATTTTTAGATGAAATACAGTGAAATAAAAATCCATATAACTATTAACTTCAAAGTCTCTGGCAAAACAGAGTACCTTTTTCTTCACGATTATAACTTGTTTTTTAAAATCTGTATGAGCATAAGTGAAGAGATAATTATTTCATCAGACACTTATGATATTTAGGTAAGGCAATCGTTAATTGAGAATTAGTTTATACGGAAACTGAATTCCATTAATAAAAACTTCATAACTATTATGTTATAGAATTTGGATTTTTGTCAATATGCTTTTTTCAAAAAATTATGGAATCTGAAATCTATGGTTTTCCAATTTCCAAGAATTATTTAGTCTTCATTCAAAATAATTCTCATATTTGAAATTGTTTTAATATATAGAATTAATTTTTTTTGTCCTGAAAAGCGAAT
Organism: Cynegetis impunctata; assembly: GCA_030704885.1. NCBI lineage: Eukaryota > Metazoa > Arthropoda > Insecta > Coleoptera > Coccinellidae > Cynegetis > Cynegetis impunctata. The sequence continues at coordinate 21,287 of JARQZK010005294.1, read as the reverse complement.
TATTTTTTAGAACCAGTTGAACATTGAAATGATTGAGTACCTATTAGAAATAAAAATCCGGACATCCTACTGCGTCGCACTAGGAATGATAAAACCCCTCGGCGCATATGTATGTCGTGATGCCTATCTAAAAAACGCTATATTTTTTTAATCTTCGTGGGGAAAAATTAGGAAAAAATTTTTCATATGAAACTTTACTTGTTTTATCGATATCCGTTGGAATTTTTAAAATCGGACCAGATCCCAACTTTTTGTCGTGAGACTATAACCCCTTTAGCTTCGCCTCGGGGTAATAATACGGGCGTTTCAAATATATTCAACCAAACATTTATAGAAAGCTTTCTTTAAATTATTAATATCACACCAGTATAAAATTCCTGCCTACATCCTTTTCAGAATAAAACAAGCTATTTTCATCATAAAATGTTTCTGTACTTCTTTCTATACTGAATTTTCAAAGGCGGTAAAGTTCTGTGAATGAGGAAAAAAAGTTTCGCAATAGGTATTGAGAATGCATCGAAAGTTATTTATACAACAAAAATATAATGCGACTCTATTTGGCCCGGGAAGTTTTCATTTCGAGTGGTAAGCGAGTTATAGAACCTTGCAAGTAGAAAAAAGAGGCTTTATATTAGGGATATTATTTTTAGTCGTATTTTATCCCATAAAATACATAAGGCTTGTCAACAAGTTTAAAAACGTGTTAATTCTTGATAAAGCTCCTAAAAATATAAGCGGTAACTATTTTGGTTCGGAAAGACGTCTAAAAAAATGTATCTCGAGGATTAATTAGCACATAAACAATTGCAGTTGTTATTGATAAATTAAGATGAACAAATGAAATGATTTTTTTTTCGTTAGTCACTCATAAACTATTTATATTCAAGAAATTTCGAAAATAGATCCTCAAAGATGAGGAAATTTTTGATAAAAATGTTTCGAAACCGGGAACTCTACCTATTTTATTTATAATTTTTATTAACGCCGGAAATAGGGCTCCGCGCTGCCGTTAACGTATGAACGCATTACCGTAAAAAGAGTGCACCACATAAAATTATTTTGGTATAGTAACAATAAATTATGGTATCATCCAGACACTTTAACGAAGAAATACAAGTTGGAAACAAATTTTTAAGTCCATTTTTAAGTTCTAGAAATGTTGTTGAAGAATGCTATTGCTATTTCTGTATCTAATAATAGCATCGAATGACTTTCGAGAAATTTCTTTTGAATAATTTGTTAAGATATTGTTTATGAACAAATAGACAAGTTCAATATTTTTTTTACCATTTTATTGACTTAGCCAAATATTGATTCGAAAAAAACTTTTGTTCATAAATAAACTTTTTTATTGTTCATATTTTTTTAAATATTTCGATTGTTTGAATAATTATTGAAAAAAAAATTTTCTCTGTTCATTGTTTATTAAATTAACAATTTGTTATCAAAAAATTCTATTTACCGTTATATTTTTTTCTAAAGCTAAAAAAATTGCAAAAACAGTATTACATATGAAAGCACTGAAAAGAAATTTTTTTATTTTGTATCATACTTATTGAAACTATCCTCATCTTTGAGGATCTTTTTTCAAAATTTCTTGAATATCAATAGTTTCAGTTAGTAACGAAAAACAAAATGGCTTGTTTTGTTCATCTTAATTCGTCAATAACAATTTTAATTGTTTATGTGCTAATTAATCCTGGAGATACATTTTTCTAGACATCATTCCAAGTCGAATGAGGTATCGCTCATATTTTTGGGAGCTTCATCAAGAATTAACACGTTTTTGAACTTGTTGACTAGCCTACATACTAGGTATTGCAGTGTATGAAGGATTGCATCCAGGTGCGGTGTTGTTTTTTTATCAGTTTTAGCCCTCCTAGACTACGGTTTTCGAAAAATTGTTTCTTGTCTGATATATATATATATATATATATATATATATATATATATATATATATATATATATATATATATATATATATATATATATATATATATCAGACAAGAAACAATTTTTTCGAAAACCGTAGTCTAGGAGGGCTAAAACTGATAAAAAAACAACACCGCACCTGGATGCAATCCTTCATACACTGCAATACCTAGTATGTAGGCTAGTCAACAAGTTCAAAAACGTGTTAATTCTTGATGAAGCTCCCAAAAATATGAGCGATACCTCATTCGACTTGGAATGATGTCTAGAAAAATGTATCTCCAGGATTAATTAGCACATAAACAATTAAAATTGTTATTGACGAATTAAGATGAACAAAAAACAAGCCATTTTGTTTTTCGTTTACTAACTGAAACTATTGAATATTCAAGAAATTTTGAAAAAAAGATCCTCAAAAGATGAGGATAGTTTCAATAAGTATGATACAAATAAAAAAATTTCTTTTCAGTGCTTTCATATGTAATACTGTTTTTGCATTTTTTTTAGCTTTAGAAAAAAATATAACGGTAAATAGAATTTTTTTGATAACAAATTGTTAATTTAATAAACAATGAACAGAGAAAATTTTTTTTTCAATAATTATTCAAACAATCGAAATATTTAAAAAATATGAACAATAAAAAAGTTTTATTTATGAACAAAAGTTTTTTTCGAATCAATATTTGGCTAAGTCAATAAAATGGTAAAAAAATATTGAACTTGTCTATTTGTTCATAAACAATATCTTAACAAATTATTCAAAAGAAATTTCTCGAAAGTCATTCGATGCTATTATTTAGATATACAGAAATAGCAATAGCATTCCTTCAACAACATTTCTTAGAACTTAAAAATGGACTTAAAAAATTTGTTTCCAAACTTGTATTTCTTCGTTAAAGTGTCTGGATGATACCATAATTTATTGTTACTATACCAAAATAATTTTATGTGGTGCACTCTTTTTACGGTAAATGCCGTTCATACGTTAACGGCAGCGCGGGAGCCCTATTTCCGGCGTTAATAAAAATTATAAATAAAATAGGTAGAGTTCCCGGTTTCGAAAACATTTTTATCAAAAAATTTCCTCATCTTTTGAGGATCTATTTTCGAAAATTTCTTGAATATAAATAGTTTATGAGTGACTAACGAAAAAAAAATCATTTTCATTTGTTCATCTTAATTTATCAATAACAACTGCAATTGTTTATGTGCTAATTAATCCTCGAGATACATTTTTTTAGACGTCTTTCCGCCGAACCAAAATAGTTACCGCTTATATTTTTAGGAGCTTTATCAAGAATTAACACGTTTTTAAACTTGTTGACAAGCCTTATGTATTTTATGGGATAAAATTACGAACTAAAAATAATATCCCTAATATAAAGCCTCTTTTTTCTACTTGCAAGGTTCTTATAACTCGCTTACCACTCGAAATGAAAACTTCCCGGGCCAAATAGAGTCGCATTATATTTTTGTTGTATAAAATAACTTTCGATGCATTCTCAATACCTATTGCGAAACTTTTTTTTCCTCATTCACAGAACTTTACCGCCTTTGGAAAATTCAGTATTAGAAAGAAGTACAGAAACATTTTATGATGAAAATAGCTTTGTTTTATTCTGAAAAGGATGTAGGCAGGAATTTTATACTGGTGTGATATTAATAATTTGAAGAAAGCTTTCTATAAATGTTTGGTTGAATATATTTGAAACGCCCGTATTATTACCCCGAGGCGAAGCTAAAGGGGTTATAGTCTCACGACAAAAAGTTGGGATCTGGTCCGATTTTAAAAAATTCCAACGGATATCGATAAAACAAGTAAAGTTTCATATGAAAAATTTTTTCCTAATTTTTCCCCACGAAGATTAAAAAAATATAGCGTTTTTTAGATAGGCATACGACATACATATAGGGTTTTATCATTCCTAGTGCGACGCCAGTAGGATGTCGGATTTTTATTTCAATAGGTTACTCAATCATTTCAATGTTCAACTGGTTCTAAAAAATAATTCGCTTTTCAGGACAAAAAAAATTAATTCTATATATTAAAACAATTTCAAATATGAGAATTATTTTTGAATGAAGACTAAATAATTCTTGGAAATTGGAAAACCATAGATTTCAGATTCATAATTTTTTGAAAAAAGCATATTGACAAAAATCCAAATTCCTATAACATAATAGTTATGAAAGTTTTTATTAATGGAATTCAGTTTCCGTATAAACTAATTCTCAATTAACGATTGCCTTACCTAAATATCATAAGTGTCTGATGAAATAATTATCTCTTCACTTATGCTCATACAGATTTTAAAAAACAAGTTATAATCGTGAAGAAAAAGGTACTCTGTTTTGCCAGAGACTTTGAAGTTAATAGTTATATGGATTTTTATTTCACTGTATTTCATCTAAAAATGACCGAACAGTTAAACCAGCAAATTCAATCTAATGAGGCATGAAATCACAGAATTTCAGTTGCATTTTACACTAATCAATTTTCTTGTTTCATTAACTTTCGTTTCAAATATTATCATTCTTTCGTGAAATTCATTTTCCGAAATTTAATATATTAAATACATTACTTAAACTGATGATTTTTCATCGACCTTCTTCACTGGTCCCTGAATTACGGGTGAATCATGATATCCATTGAGTTTGTTACTTTGGCTACTGTAATATAACTATTCAGGTATGTCGTTTTCAACTTTGGTTTGTTTATATTCTTAAATAATTTGACAGAAATGAGATCTTTTTATAGTTTTCACAATATTCTATTTCTATATCATATAAACTTCTCTGAATTTAAGTTAATGATCTAAATAGATCAGCGGTTAATCGTTAGTAAATGGAGGATCATGGGTTCGAGTCCCACTTTGCTATTGGGTTGTTGCTTACTTCCTTACTTAATTTTGTGGTTCAAATTTTTTTATATATATATATTCGGTAATTACATAGATTCAAGTCCATTAACTGATCGAAACCCACGTTCAATTTTAAAATCCTTCAAAGATAATTAAAAAATTTGATATTTATTTCTTACTCTAGAATTTCTTCGATAATTAGGGGGCTTACTTCCTTTAAAGCTTAAATAAAAATATTTATTCATACTACAAGGGAGGCAAGTGATATTTACCAGTCCTGGAGTTTAGTTTGCACGGTAGCGAGGGTAGCCAAAATAGTCCGAAGACTGGTGTAGAAACACTTGCCTCGCGAGTTGTATATTATATTTTTTCCGCAAACGTCAAAAAATAACGACCTCAGTTCTTAATGTTGAAGTTTGATTTCGCAGTAGTCATTTTGTTTTTTTTTTGTCCGGCCGTGAGCGTACAAAAGAGTACATTTTTTTTGTACGCTCACGGCAATTTCAAGAACTTCGGGCGGCGTACAGTTGGGTTCCGAATCCGATATAATGTAATCTGTAAGAAAATTTTATATAATTTTAATACAAGTTATTTCTTAATACTCGTGTACTTACCAAAAACGCACAGTTCTATAATGCGTAGATAAGTTACTTTAAATGTTTCTGACAATTATTTTGTTGAATTGTCAAATTTGTGTTGCCTTGAAACCTACAAAACCAGTAACAAAACAGTAACGCAAACAAAATAGTTTTACGTTTTATTACATCTAATCCTTTTTGAAAATATTATCTTACTTCTATCGTTAGAACACCATTTGCGGAAAAAATAGCATGTTTTATTCGGAGAATAGCACTTTTTGTGGCTCGTCTAAAATTGTCAAATATTTAGTCTCACCATAAAAAGTATCACTTTTACTCCTAATAAAACAATATACTATTTTTCGCAAACATCAAAAAATGACGACTTTTCTAATCTCAGTTCTTAAATGTTGAAGTTTTGATTTCACATACGTTATTTTGTTTATTTATTCTCTGGCCGTGAGCGTACAAAAAATTGTACTTTTTTTGTACTCACGGTCGGACAACAAATTAACGTTGAAGAAAGTAAATACTAGTTAAACTTTTCAACTTCATTGACGATTGTAATTATTAATGGTAAAAATTACAATCACTTAAAGGTTTATACCGCACCAATTTAACACTTTTTCTGATTTATTTGACTATAAATGCGTAGATAAGTTACTTTAAATGTTTCTGACGATTATTTCGTTGAATTGTCAAATTTGTGTCACATTGACAACTACAGAACCAGTAAGCAAAGCAATCTGCTTTTACATTTTTTTTACATCTAATCCTTTTTTTAAATATTATCTTAATTATATTGTTCGAAACACCGTTTGCGGAAAAACCGCATTTTTTATTTGGAGAAAAGCACTTTTTGTGGCTCGTCTAAAATTGTCGGCCTCACTGCGATCAGGCGTCCACACATTTATATATATATATAAATATATATAATATATATATATATAATATATATATATAAAATATATATATTATATGTATATATATATATATATATATATATATATATATATATATATATATATATATATATATATATATATATATATATGTATATATATATTTTTTTCCTGGTACATACTGGTATCTCCCATCGAGTCAAATTAGCTGAAACTGAGAACCTGAGATTATTCTCATTGCGGAACGAAAGTATCAAAATTTGGGTATACATTTCTGCCAACGCCACCATTTTTACTTAGATATTTCCTGTTTTTTCGTAGATTTTGAAAATTTGCCAAAGTCCACAGCTTCTGCAGATCGAGTAGAGGGTTCAAACTTGGCACGTAGATTAAATTAATGCTGAGGAATTGCCTTTGGGTAGTTTCAACCATTTTCCTCAATCGCGCAGCCCCGCGTGGAGACTATTCCTTTCAAATCGCATGTCGACCTGCTTAGCAATCAGTACACGATGCACTTCGCGATTTTTTTATCAAATGAATTATTTTCTACTTTTTAATTCGGTCTGCAATTTAAGCGTGATTTTTCAAAATATAATTTAATTCGTTAGAATCTCATCTCGACGCGATGCATTTTGCGCGCAAGTAACGACGTTAGTGATGGAGCTCTACTGCTCAAGATTTTTTTTCATACCTTTGTTTTCCAATATAAAATAATTCTAATATATAACTTTCGTTATTAGTGTTCTCAAAGAAAACGTTTAATTTTAATTTTTTGTCAATGACATACATTAATCAAAATTATGTCAGTCAATCGTAGTACATACCTACCAGGAAAAATTAGACCAAATATTAGGTTGCCAGGGTGCATAGTAACAAGTTCAATAAAATTATAGTTACAATATAATCAAATAATTTTCTTGAATTCATAAAATATCGCTTTAATTATGGACGAAGTAAGTGATTTTAGAGTTATATAACTGCCGATGTGCTGGAGTCAGCGGAAGCAGTTAGCTTAGAACTTCTACCAGTACCATACGAAAAAGAATATTTTCCATTTGATAGTTGTCGTTATCAGAAAAAATATCTAAAGCAAAGATCGCCAGTCTGGCATATTTGGGAGAATAATCTCAAACTAATAACTCGTCAACCCTGTGGTTCAACTTTTCTATGTTAAAATCAACTTAGTTGTTAACCAGAACACACATATAGATGATTGTACCAACGAGAAGGCATGACTGAGGAAAAATATCCGGATATTAATTCAAGGACGCGGGGGATTCTGTAAGAAAATTTCACACCTAAAATTCATTTGAAAAAAAATTAAAAAGTCTGACATGTTTCATTTTGAAACTTAGGTACTTTTGCGAGAATGAAGTCGGCTGGTTCTTACATTTTGACGTTTATGCTTCGGATCATATGATAGCTGTCAAGAAAAAATTTCCACTTATCAATATTTTGTTCGCCTAGCTTGGCAGGAGGAGAAAAATTTCCGAAAAATTTGAAGGTTGTCTTTGGTTACTGTCGAAATGAAAGTGTGTGATTGGCTCAGAATGACAGGTCTGAAATTTTCAACAAACAAGTGCTGCCTATAAGCCGAAAAATGAAAAAGTTTTCACAAAAAAAAACAGGTAACAGAATTTTTGTTTGATACAACGGATACATATATACCGGGTGTTAAAAAAGTCCTGGTACGGCGGGTTATTTTTTAAGAGAAAATTTTTTCGGGCAATTGAAATATGGAATTGAAATGGAAGGAAATTTCCCTGGGAATCGATTGGCGCTATCATATTGGGGTCACTAGGTCCCCTTGGGGCCCTGCGAGACCCCACTTGAAATTTTTAAATAGCAACCTCCCTTTTTTATTTGATATTGGATTCCTCGGGAAATTTCGAGTCAGTCTAAGGCGGGGGTTGCATTTTGCCTGGGGGTGGATGCCACCCCTTCTTGGGGATGAAACATTTTTCACTAAAAATAAGTGCTGAAATCGATAAATTAACTAATTCTAAGCAACTTTTGTTTCATGAAGTTTTTTCTTAAAGTCAATACTTTTCCAGTTATTCGCGAAAAAGTATCTGAAAACGTGATTTTTTGCATTAAAACCGACAATTTCACCCGCGAATATGTGGAAAAGTATTGACTTTCAGAAAAAACTTCATTTAACGAAAAATGCTTACAATTAGTCAATTTATCGATTTCCGCACTTATTTTCAATGAAAAATGTTTCATCCCCAAGAAGGGGTGGCATCCACTCCCAGGCAAAATGCAACCCCCGCCACAGACGTACTCAATGTTTCTAGAGAAATCCGAATATCAAAAAAAGGGGGGTTGCTATTTAAAAATTTGAAGTGGGGTTTCGCAGGGCCCCAGGGGGACCTCGTGACCCCAATCTGATAGCGCCAATCAATTCCCAGGGAAATTTCCTTCCGGGTTCCATATTTCAATTTCCCGGAAAAATTTTCTCTTAAAAAATAACCCGCCGTACCGGGACTTCTTCAACACCCGGTATATATACAGGGTGTCCCGAAAATAACACGCCAGAGTGACACTGGAGGTAGATTGGCTTCAGGCCAATCAGATAACAACAACATGACCTTAGTAAAAGTTTTCTGGTTTTCGAGATATTGCCACTCTTATGTTTTTTCAGAAATCTATAATTTTTGGTCATTTTCTCGCCTGTTTTGAATATAAATAAGTTCTAACTCATGGTTTTTTTTCTTGTGCTATCATCATTATATGGTTGAGACAATCGACCTATCATTTCATTAAAAATTAGCTCGCTAACCTCAAAAAAAAATCAAGTTGTTTCAATTTAATTTAAATCCGAAAATCTTAAGTAAAGTTTGACTATTTACTGTGAAAAAATATTGCACCAGACAGAATCAGCAAATGATCTCAAAAACTAGCCTATTTAATGCTCTTTCGAAAACGGTATAACATTTGTGGTTTTTTTCATCCAAAAGTCTAAAAATTCCAATTTTTGTCATTGAAGTCGTGCTACTTGCGAAATATACTGCTCCGCAAATTTAACGCATAGCTTAAATATTTCCTAAGTTTTGACTGTGAATATTTCCTCAGGCGGTGATCCGATTTGAATAAATTTTTCACTAAATTGTAGCTCTGTTCTTTGAGAAAATGCAATAGTTATAAGTTGATCAAAAAAAAATTAATAAACTTATTGTACAGGGTGTTTGAATAGCAACATGTTTTCTTCGTCCAAGTTTACATCCTTCTGCGGGCAATATCGGGTAGCTCAGCCAGGAAAAAAATAGACGGTGTTATAATCGCATGTCTTCTGAGTAATTTTTTTTTTCAATCGTCTGTTTATCTTGAGCCACTCGAAAGATATTCATGTTTTTATAACCGCTCACACTTTTCAAACGAAATTTTTTAAAACTTTTTTGTTAATTTCCGAAGAAGGCTGTGTATACAAAATTTCTTTACAAGTAGAAACTGTGTTCATTTGGTTTTGTATGTCTCTTCATACTACAAGCCCTTTTCGAATCTTTTCAAAATTACCGAGCTACCTGACTACCAGTTTAGAATGGGTTTTTCCTACTCTACTAATTTGTAACCATCCTTCTATTTACCCTTTCTACACAATTTATCAATTATTTATTTCTTGTATTCGATATAACGGAGAAACCTATTTATTAGTTAGCATCAAGTATCTGAAGAAGATGAAGTTTCAAGGAAACGAGTGTCAGAGTTATTTACTTTGTATATTGTTTTTATAAACCATTGTTTTGATATCTTTATTAATTTACATCATGTATCGGCCCAATCAATTCAAAATAAATAAATAAATAAAGTTGTCAACTGTTAATGAAATTTCGTTTGCACAGTCTCCTTCAAAAGTTAACAAAAAAGTTTTAAAAAATTTCGTTTAAAAAGTGTGAGCGGTTATAAAAACATGAATATCTTTCGAGTGTCTCAAGATAAACAGACGATTGAAAAAACAAATTACTAAGAAGACATGCGATTATAACACCGTCTTTTTTTCTCTGCCTGAGCTAGCCGATATTGCCCGCAGAAGGATGTACACTTGGACGAAGAAAACATGTCGCTATTCAAACACCCTGTACAATAAGTTTATTCATTTTTTTTTGATCATCTTATAACTATTACATTTTCTCAAAAAACGGAGTTACCACTTGGTGAAAAATTCATTCAAATCGGATCACCGCCTGAGAAAATATTCAGTCAAAACTTAGGAAATATTTTATGTATGCGTTAAATTTGGGGCGCAATGTATTTCGCAAGTAGCAAGACTTCAATGACAAAAATTGGAATTTTTATACTTTTGAAAGAAAAAAACCACAAATGTTATACCGTTTTAGAAAGAGCATTAAATAGGCTAGTTTTTAAGATCATTTGCTGATTATGTCTGGTACAATAATTGTTCACAATAAATAGTCAAACTTTACTTAAGGTTTTCGGATTTAAATTAAAAAGAAACAACTTGATTTTTTTTTGAGGTTAGCGAGCTAGTTTTTAATGAAATGATAGGTCGATTATCTCAACCATATATTGATGATTGCACAAGAAAAAAAACCCATGAGTTAGAACTTACTTATATTCAAAACAGGCGAGAAAATGACCATAAAGTATAGATTTTTGAAAAAAAAATGAGAGTGGCAATATCTCGAAAACCAGAAAACTTTTACTGAGTTCATGTTGTTGTTATCTGATTGACCTGAAGCCAATCTACCTCCAGTGTCACTCTGGCGTGTTATTTGCGAGACATCCTGTATATATATATATATATATATATATATATATATATATATATATATATATATATATATATATATATTTATATATATATATATATATATATATATATATATATATATATATATATATATATATATATATATATATATATATATATATATATATATATATATATACAGGATGTCTCGCAAATAACACGCCAGAGTGACACTGGAGGTAGATTGGCTTCAGGTCAATCAGATAACAACAACATGAACTCAGTAAAAGTTTTCTGGTTTTCGAGATATTGCCACTCTCATTTTTTTTTCAAAAATCTATACTTTATGGTCATTTTCTCGCCTGTTTTGAATATAAGTAAGTTCTAACTCATGGGTTTTTTTTCTTGTGCAATCATCAATATATGGTTGAGATAATCGACCTATCATTTCATTAAAAACTAGCTCGCTAACCTCAAAAAAAAATCAAGTTGTTTCTTTTTAATTTAAATCCGAAAACCTTAAGTAAAGTTTGACTATTTATTGTGAACAATTATTGTACCAGACATAATCAGCAAATGTTCTTAAAAACTAGCATATTTAATGCTCTTTCTAAAACGGTATAACATTTGTGGTTTTTTTCTTTCAAAAGTATAAAAATTCCAATTTTTGTCATTGAAGTCTTGCTACTTGCGAAATACATTGCGCCCCAAATTTAACGCATACATAAAATATTTCCTAAGTTTTAACTGAATATTTTCTCAGGCGGTGATCCGATTTGAATGAATTTTTCACCAAGTGGTAACTCCGTTTTTTGAGAAAATGTAATAGTTATAAGATGATCAAAAAAAAATGAACATTTTTTTTTGAGGTTAGCGAGCTAATTTTTAATGAAATGATAGGTCGATTGTCTCAACCATATAATGATGATAGCACAAGAAAAAAAACCATGAGTTAGAACTTATTTATATTCAAAACATGCGAGAAAATGACCAAAAATTATAGATTTCTGAAAAAACATAAGAGTGGCAATATCTCGAAAACCAGAAAACTTTTACTAAGGTCATGTTGTTGTTATCTGATTGGCCTGAAGCCAATCTACCTCCAGTGTCACTCTGGCGTGTTATTTTCGGGACACCCTGTATATATACCGGGTGTTGAAGAAGTCCCGGTACGGCGGGTTATTTTTGAAATTGAAATATGGAACCCGGAAGGAAATTTCCCTGGGAATTGATTGGCGCTATAAGATTGGGGTCACGAGGTCCCCCTGGGGCCCTGCGAAACCCCACTTCAAATTTTTAAATAGCAACCCCCCTTTTTTTGATATTCGGATTTCTCTAGAAACATTGAGTACGTCTGTGGCGGGGGTTGCATTTTGCCTGGGAGTGGATGCCACCCCTTCTTGGGGATGAAACATTTTTCATTGAAAATAAGTGCGGAAATCGATAAATTGACTAATTGTAAGCATTTTTCGTTAAATGAAGTTTTTTCTGAAAGTCAATACTTTTCCACATATTCGCGGGTGAAATTGTCGGTTTTAATGCAAAAAATCACGTTTTCAGATACTTTTTCGCGAATAACTGGAAAAGTATTGACTTTAAGAAAAAACTTCATGAAACAAAAGTTGCTTAGAATTAGTTAATTTATCGATTTCAGCACTTATTTTTAGTGAAAAATGTTTCATCCCCAAGAAGGGGTGGCATCCACCCCCAGGCAAAATGCAACCCCCGCCTTAGACTGACTCGAAATTTCCCGAGGAATCCAATATCAAATAAAAAAGGGAGGTTGCTATTTAAAAATTTCAAGTGGGGTCTCGCAGGGCCCCAAGGGGACCTAGTGACCCCAATATGATAGCGCCAATCGATTCCCAGGGAAATTTCCTTCCATTTCAATTCCATATTTCAATTGCCCGAAAAAATTTTCTCTTAAAAAATAACCCGCCGTACCAGGACTTTTTTAACACCCGGTATATATGTATCCGTTGTATCAAACAAAAGTTCTGTTACCTGTTTTTTTTTGTGAAAACTTTTTCATTTTTCGGCTTATAGGCAGCACTTGTTTGTTGAAAATTTCAGACCTGTCATTCTGAGCCAATCACACACTTTCATTTCGACAGTAACCAAAGACAACCTTCAAATTTTTCGGAAATTTTTCTCCTCCTGCCAAGCTAGGCGAACAAAATATTGATAAGTGGAAATTTTTTCTTGACAGCTATCATATGATCCGAAGCATAAACGTCAAAATGTAAGAACCAGCCGACTTCATTCTCGCAAAAGTACCTAAGTTTCAAAATGAAACATGTCAGACTTTTTAATTTTTTTTCAAATGAATTTTAGGTGTGAAATTTTCTTACAGAATCCCCCGCGTCCTTGAATTAATATCCGGATATTTTTCCTCAGTCATGCCTTCTCGTTGGTACAATCATCTATATGTGTGTTCTGGTTAACAACTAAGTTGATTTTAACATAGAAAAATTGAACCACAGGGTTGACGAGTTATTAGTTTGAGATTATTCTCATATATACATACATATATGATTTATGATGTTTAATATCAAAGCGAATGTTTTTCTTTGTGTAACTATGCCAATTATAATAAAAATCATTTCTAGGAATGAATCATTGTATTCACATTGTATTTACTTGGAAAATATACTTTGTTCCCCATTTCATGTGGGATATAGGTAATACGGAAGCTTATGGATTGACTGGGCCGATAAATGATGTAAATTAATAAACATATTCAAATAAATGTTTATACATTATATATTATATATTTACACATTTATTGAATAAAAAGTGAATTGTGGTGATTATGATAAATTTTACATTGGTAGAACTTTCATACCAGAATTTCAGAACACAAACTTACTCGGATTCACATTATGCAAACCATTTAAATCAAAAAAATCACACATTCAATTTGGACTTTCAAATATTAAATGCTGAGAGAACTTAATATTCTAGAATCATTACAAATAAATACAAACATTCAGGTCTCCTATTGAATAGCTAAATTGATCATACTACAAGCCACCACCTGAATCGTTTCAAAATTACCATGAGTAGCAGTTTATATTAGGTTTTTCCTATTTAACTAATTATCTGTAACTATCCTTCTATATACCCTTTCTACACAATTTTCCATATATTTATTTCTTGTATTCGATATAACGGAGAAATATATTTAGTTTGCATTTAGCATCTGAAGAAGGTGAAGTTTCAGCGAAACGTGCGTCAAGCATATTTTATTTAATAAATGTGTCAATTGTTTTTATAAACCATTTTTTCAGCATCTTTCACCCTGCTGCAGGGTGCCACTAAGTGTAAATCCGGCTCTTTTTATACGTATTCATATATTCTTATGGCGTTCATAGTAATCTCAAATTGGGAAATGTGGTGAATATTTCAAGTTAGGTTCTATGAGGAACAAATATTCCATAAAGAATCAAACTAACTAATCATCATCAAATATTCCATAATTCTGGGTAAATCAGAATAAAAGTTTGCTTTGATATTCTTGTATTCAATTTTGAGAAAAAAACTGAATATAAGTATAAACAACTAGTGACTTTGAGGCCTCGGTAGACCAGCGGTAAGGTGAACTGCCTTATACCGTTTGTAAACCGAGGATTGTGGGTTCGAGTCCCACCTCGCTCTTGGGTGTTGTATATGTCCGGAATTCAGTGGTTATTAAAAATTTAAAAATGTTGGGTAATGTACACAGTTTACAAGCCCATTGGCCGTTCGGAACCGGCGTTAAACTGTAGGTCCCTCGAGTTAAAAAAAAAAAAAAACTAGTGACTAGTAATCACAAATCTGATAAAATATAATTGAAAATTGTGGTGTAGTACAGTTTTTTCAAGCCAAGATAAGATTCTCACCGGCGCATAGGAAACATTATTCGAAGGTATTAATTGATCTGATAAAGAGAGTATATGATTCACATATTGAAGCAGTTTCTTATATAATTGATTCTTTCGAAAATCTGGTCTAACATGTTCAGGTTTCCTAATTACCTATCAAATCAACTTAAGAACTCCCTCCGCCTTCAGATTGATATTTATTAAATTTTTTTTTCATATGATGTACTGCTATAGACGTGAGATCCGTATTACTGATTAGTGTTTGATTTATTATTCTGTTTTTACCTTTTGCCTACTCCAGAATATCAAATTGATTGCCCGCGAGTGAATGTAACTGATTATTAATTAAAAACCCGTATCTGATATGCGCTATATATTATTGATGCTTTTCTGGTTGTAGGTCTGTTGAAGAGGGCATATGAAGAATATTGCCCGTCATTTCTCATTTAAATTAATAAAAATTCCCAATATTAATAAGAACTCAATAACAGTATTTATGCGTATTGTTGCCGAAAGTAATAGATTTTTGCACTGTTTCGAAAGACAAAAGCAAGGCGCGAGTTGTTTTTATATCCGTTCTAGACTTCCTGGACCACGATTGTCGAAATTTGTTTGATGTCTGATATATATATATATATATATATATATATATATATATATATATATATATATACTTATATATTATATTATATATATATATATATATATATATATATATATATATATATATATATATATATATATATATATATATATATATATATATATATTTATTTATTTATATATATATATATTTATATGTATATATATATATTTATATATATAATATATATACTGGGTAGCGAGAAAGTCTGGCAACAAGGTATTTTCTTTGAAACGATTAAGCGTATAATGATCAAATTTTAGGGTTATGCACAGGATTGTACTTTCCGTTTTTCAGAGGTCCTGTCAAACTTGGGTGACGTCACCATTCAGTGTACTGCCGCCATCTTGAATTTTTTTAAATAGCACCGTAGGTCGGGTGATATATCGTAGAAAAGCTGATTTCGTCCTGTTCTCAAAAATACAGAATACGTACTACATTACTGAAAAAATAAGAGACACAATTTCCCAAGACATACAATATGTAATTTCTCAATTCATACTAACTTACAAAAAACTTAATAGTTTCCTTATAAGAGGAGCTCAAAATGTTGGTCACCTGTGTTTTAGCAATAATACAATCTGTATTTGTATTTCCAACAGAAATGTTTATCATTTATAGAGAAATCTTTATATCTCAAGACATTTGAGAGTTTTTGAATCAGTAATGTCTGATATAAAGTGTGGTCGAGTCGGCAGATCTTGCCGGCTACTATGTTACACCTGTTTGAATGATCCATCTCTGAGAGACATTTGTTGAATATACGTTAAAACGTCTTAAAAAATACCTTGTTGCCAGACTTTCCCGCTACCTGTATATATATATATATAATAGTATATATTATATATATATATATATATAATATATTATATATATATATATATATATATATATATATATATATATATATATATATATATATATATATATATATATATATATATTCATCAATGTGCTTTGAGGTTATATTTTTTTTAGAAATTTCGACCTGTTGCACATATTGAACATCAAACGGTATTCCAAACTGAACACTGGTTCAATTTAGAAATTCGTACACAGTTTATAAAAGTAAATTGAAATATACCTGAAATAGACAATTACTCATTGCTATCATTCAAAATTTGCTCATTCTACTTATATGGTTGATTACAATACAACCTTTGGACAAATCACAATACGAAAAATTACACTTGATCTTTATTAATTTATAAAATATAATTTATATATATATATATATATATATATATATATATATATATATATATATATATATATATATATATATATATATATATATATATATATATATATATATATATATATATATATATATATATATATATATATATATATATATATATATATATATATATATATATATATATATATATATATATATATATATATATATATCTAACCGGTACATTTTGTCATAATTTGGCATCACACTAAATGATTGTTCTTGAAGCATAACAACTTTTTAATGAATTCATTAAAATTTCAGTATCTTCAAACTCGAGTCGGACGGTTCAAGGATTTTCCATGATTTTTGAAAACCCCAACCCCTGCCAAATAGTGTTGGATATTCGTCAGTGGATTCAATTCATGCTATGGAATTACCATTTAGCGACAGAAATTTGTTTATCACCCTGCCGCCATTCAATAAAAGAGATTTTCTGTTTGGAGATTTGAGCACGTCCACAGCTGAAAACTTGTACGTGAATTCGATTGTTATTATTCAGGTGGTATTTGATGGTTTTAAATGTTTTTCTGGCTGCCGCAATTTTGATTGAAAATTTGAAGCGTCCTCATCAAAACGGCATGGGAATATATGAAATAGACATCTTGAAAGTCAAACCAAATAAAACAACAAAACAAGAATTACGATTTTTTAGAGAAATAAGTATAGGAACCTTATATTGCTTTACAAATATCATTTCTGTATATGTTCTGTATGTCAAAAACCTCAATAGCTGTTGGGAAATGGAACCTGATCAATCATTTCTCTTTGTTCTGCACCATCTGATTTCCTGAGTTTGAGAAACGGATCTATTCACCGCTCAGTTGTACAAGTTGCTCAAGCCTCTCATGAAATATTCTGGATACTGTGGGCTGCCTACATCCTAGTATTGGGATTCCAGTATTCGGACAACAACGCAGAAATATTTTCATTTTCATCACAGGTGATATGGCTGATCCACGAGTTTCGATATTCGCCACAAGAGAGTGATCCGCCAAGCAGTCCACATTCTCTTCCTCGAATATAAATAACATTTTGAAATATGATTTAGGTGGGGTAGTGCTAGCTGGAAAACTATTACTAAGAGTGAGAAAAATTGTTGTTAATGTTGATAAATTTTTACTAGAAACAAATCCTGTAACATTTGCGCAAATACTTCTTCTAGTCCAGTCACCAGCGGTAAAAAACTGCAAAACCGTGGAATTTTGAGAATCAACACCGATTTTCATAAAAATTTGGATTTGAGCTCTTCTTACCCCCTTCTTCAAAATCTTGACTCTGCCGAAATGTACTTTCAATTTTTTAGGGGTGAAAACTACCCCTTATCGCGAAAAACTGAAAAAAACGTAGATTTTAGCATGTATTTAGTTAAAACAAAGTTTAAATGAATAATTCGTTGATCCATTGATATACTCAAACAAGTTTAATCAGACAGATGCAACCCCTTCAAATCATTCCCTGATGGTAGTAATTTCTAAAACTAGTTTTAAAGGTATTTATAGCTTGAAATAATTGAAAATTGCGTCATATTGAATTATTATACTCTATTTAAAAGAAATTATCATTTGCCGAGACGCTTAAACCCTTATAAGTATTCTCCTGAGAATATGAATTACTGAAAAATAACCTCAACGATATTTTCACAATGAGAAATGATTCAAAAGTGCATTAATAGTGAATCGAGAATATTTCATCAGTGATATAACTCTTGTCGTTTTTCAAACACAACCCTTATAAAAGCCACCCCTTGTGACCTAAAATATAAATATTGCGGTTTTTTTGCAGTAATAATGAGAGAAAATGATAAAAATTTATTTGCACTCACTATACTTTTTCGTTTTCTCGTCGCTCTCGGTCTCCACATTTTCATCTTGGTCTAAAACTGGTGTGCTGTTTAGACTAGTGTCTTCAATGCAGGATCTGCATATTGCATTGCAAAAGAGTCCTACTCATTGGTAACCGCATCCCTTTTCGCAATTACAAATACAAAATACAATTTTGCGATGCAAAATTTCGTGAATTTTAATCCAACCGCAATCAAAATAAAAAGTCCAAACAACATTTCGGTACAGTATCTACTTCTACCGGCTTCTAAAATATCTTCAAGCGTTGAAGAACTATTATTAAAAATCTTCGCCTTCTCTCTTACTCCGGAACGTTTTTCTTAAATTTCGTAAAATTTTTTTTACCTTTATTGAAGAAGGCAGAAGTTGAGTCACATCCAGTGAAGCAGTGAGAAAGTAGTATCAAATATGCACTGTTTGGATATTCAATTTCTAAACTCTCAGTCAGAAGAATATGTCAGTGAAACGGAATTTTGCTCTGAAATTAAAAATTTAAAAAGTTGGTTTTTCGACGATTTCTCCATCATTTTTTGAGCTATAATATTTTCAAAAAAAACATTCTGTAAGGAATTTCAAAGTCTTTGCTATCACGTTGATTGAAACGTTTTTAAACCTTTCATTTGAAAAGGGTTGACCTCAAAGGGCTTGGATGAGCCACAATTAATACGCGAATGCAAACTTTGAGCCAACATATCTCGTTCAATTTTCATGAAACAAAGATCAAAAAAATATCAACATTTTTAGTAAGGAAACCCCTACAATTAACAACCGGAATAGTTTTTATATCACGAATAGTTTCTGGTTTATTTGAGAAAAATTAATTTTTTTTCAAAATTATGAAAATGCAATTTACAATTCAATCATTAATTTTTTGAAAACTAATCATTCTAAACTTGTAAAATCACATGGATCATATTAATAACACCTAAGTTGAAATAATTGAAAGTTGGTTATGAATAATTTCATTTAGGGTGGTCATGACGAGGGAGTAAGTGTTAAATTTGAAAAAAAATTTAAAAAAGTGATTTTATTTTTGTTATTAGTCAGACAATTCTTATGAAAAGACTCAGATGTTGTTGGGTACACAAAGGTCATTCCCAAACAAATATCTTTTCTCTATTATTAGCTTTATTTTTGTTTCAGATGATTTTTCCGATAAAATGAAAATTTTTTGAGTTATTCGTAAAAAACTGTTTAACAACATGCGTTTTTTCGATGAAAATTGCACACTTTCAATCGATAATAACTCAAAAATTATCAACTTTTCGAAAAAAACTTTATGAAACAAAAGTTGCTTAAAATTAGCAAGTTTATCAGTTTCTGATGTTACTTAGATTAAAATCATTTTCATCCCCTAGAAGGGGTAGCTTTCACCCCTACGGCAAAAGCAGACTTCGGCACATTATAGAAAAGCGTTATAAATACTATCTAAATCCCAATTTTCAAGGAAATGAACCTTGATTCTCAAAATTCCACAGGAAAACGGCTGGTGACTGAACTATTCTTATAAATACGAAAACCGTAAAACATTTTACCCTAAAGAAAAACCTCGAAGCGAAGATTTGGCTTCGCTTTTTTTTTATCGATATAAGTACCTCACAGGACTTTCTGGTAATAATACGCAAGGTATCTTTTTGAAGATACTGACTATAGTTTTGTGGCAAACAGTGTTTGTTTTGCTGTTATTGATATTCCATGTAACTCATGCATAAAATTGTAATTTTATTTTATTGATATCTAAATTGTTCCAAAGATGAAAGGTTGAATTATTCAGTTACTAATTGAGAATGAGACAAATAACCTCTAAAACTGAAATCAACTTCAACATTTCAAGCGTTTGTTTAAAGAAATGCTAATTCGATAATTGAATTATTTAAGATTAACAGTTTTTAATGAAAATGGAAACAATAATTATTTACTGAAGAACTCACAAATTAAATGAAACCATTCTAAATCGTGACTATGTTCATGGCTTATATCTTGTATAGATTAAGATGTTAGATTAATGATTAGAGAAATAAACAGAAAGCTGAGAAGCAAGAATGCTTCTGTTATACATTCATTCTCATGAACTATTATAGAGAGTGATTAATGAGCTTTAATGATCTATGATTGATGCACTATTTACGTATATTCTTGATGACCCAAACTGATTAAAGATCTTAAAAATTCATATATATACCTATCTCATGTGAGTAATGAATAAAAAATTCATTAATAATTAGTATACTGCTTTGAAATAATATTGTTTTCTTAGTGGGGTCAAGCATAATGAGCATTACTTCACGCTACTGAATCATTGTATTATGATTTTGTATGTGTGCCTTGAATCGGGTACACATTTGTTACTTTTTATCTGTAGAAAATAAATAGCTATAGGAAAAACTATAATGAAATAAAATCTAGTACATTAATAATGGGGAAGTAATAGGTGCTTGTCGGTCTAACGAAATATAGGCGATTAAACCTAGTGACTTACTTATTGGAAACAGTTTTCTTGGTAAATACCTAGACAAAAATCAGTCGCAAATTCACAGGTAACCGATAATTTATATGAATACTGTTGAAACTTTAACAATTTTCGTCCTCAGTCACATCAAATATGTTTTTTTGAATGATTACCAGAGCGGCACGTGCACCCCTACAGACATTGCACCCTACCCAACGAAAATGCAATTACCCAAATTTTTCTTAAGATACCAAACCCAGAAA
>JARQZK010005293.1:0-56886 GCA_030704885.1 Cynegetis impunctata | reverse complement strand
ATTTGTTCCATAAAATAATGATCACGTATAGTAGGTTTATATTCCATTTTATATCGTGGCGATACGTTACATCCTCTTTATATACACTCTTGGATCTATTTTACGTTGTATTGACGACCGAGTGGTCTGAGTACTGAACACTGGTATCATATTACTGGGTTCGAATCCCAGAGGTGACTCCAGACTTTTTTCATTTATTCATTTACAATCTCGTTTCAGCTCTTGGCCCCACATTTCAATATTAATTATTTCAACTTGGATTAGTATAAGTTATCATTTCTGTCGAGCGTCCCGAGACGCACACGTTTCTTCTTTGCAAATTGTGTTGCTGTTATATTATCCGAACGAAATTCGTTCCTACCTGGTGTCCCATGACACCGTTTCTTTTTTTTACTTGCTGTGGAATATTAAACTTATTTCGAATAAATGTGCATAATCAAGTTTCTCTTTCAGAAAATCACTAAAATAAAATGCAAATCAATTATGAAAATATAATTTTCCTTTGTTAATAACATCGAGCCAGGATGTTACAGGGTTATGCAAAAGTGTTCCTTAAATTTTTTTGAGTAGTGTAAGTGGATTTATACTGTTATCAGAAGATCATTATATAATTTTTTTAAGATCAATCGAGTATAAAATCTCTTTCAATGATGATCATTGAACTGAAGACATCGATTCTAAGTTCTTTTTCACAATATGAATTTCTAGTCATATTTTCCCAAAATATACATAGTTACTATTGCAGTGTATCGAAGAAAAGCAGTCAGATGCGGGAGTAGTTTTTTTATACGTTTAAGGCCTCCTAGACCACGATATTCGAAAAATTTTCCATGTATATATATATATATATATATATATATATATATATATATATATATATATACTATATATATATATAATATATAATAATATATGTTATTATTATATATATATATTATATATATATATATATATACTATATATATACTATATTATTATATATATATATATATATATTATAATATATATATATATATATATATATATATATATATATACTATATATAATATATATATATATATATATATATTCTATGTACATATTGGTTCTTCCAGCGGCTCCTTTCGCATCAAATGAGCTGATATTTTGTACCAGGGATTGTCACAGAACGAAACTATGAAATTTTATTTGCAGCCGCCGCCATTTAACGTAGATATTTCTTGTTTTTTCATGGTTCTATTTTTTCAACCACGCTTTATTTCGTGGTGACTATTCCGTTCGAATTGCATCTCGATCTGTTAGGTGATGCACTTCGCAAAATTGTTTTTATAATAGAAGGTCGAAATTAGTTGAGGTGCCTTTTTTCGTTAGTTTCGCTTTTTTCTCCAACCACGATGCACTTCGCGAATTTTTTTTTGAACAATAAATTATTTTCAACGTTTAAATTCAGTTTGCTATTTAAGTGCAAAATGTAATTCATTCCGTCAGAATCGCATCTCAGCTCAATACATTTCTCTCGAAAAATACGACCTTAGCTACACTTATATAGATTCCAACTGTTGAAGCGCATCCACCATCTATATTTATATATATATATATATATATATATATATATATATATATATATATATATATATATATATATATATATATATATATATATATATATATATATATCGAGGGTAAGAACCAGAACGACCGTAACAGAAATTTGTTAAATGTTCAAGAGAGCCAAAAAATATGTCTAAATCATTATATAATTAATGTTCACTACGATGTGTTGTGTTACTATAGAAATTGATTTCAAGTCTGAATACAATATTATACTCCCCTACTATTGCTAACTTTTGACAATACTTTTCACAAGAATTAAGGTATTAAGGTTATTGGAATATAATTTTTTATAAAAAAAAATGTAATGATATGTTAATTGGCTTTTGATGAATAGTTACAATGTAGGAATCAGCCTAACGTAAGTAGGTACCTATTGTAATAAAAAAACGTTTTTTTAGAAATATTTATTAATAAAGTACCTAATGTTATAAAACAATGCAAGTTACTTCTTCAGATTGAAAAAATGTATTTTTTTTAATCTATAGAGTTATATTGGGGCACTTGAAAATATTTCGACGTGAACAAGGTGTGTGCATGCAGCGCGATTACTTATGTATAGGACTCTGAAAATCTTAAGTAAGCTGCCCCAATATATATAGTTAATTTAGAAAATTAATTTTCACACATACTATTATTCCTCAAGACTATAAAAATAAATATTGTAATATAACGGTTCATAACAGTGATAAAACAACAAAACAAAAACTATACATTATTGTAACCTTACTAGTAAACCAAAAACTTTGACATTCTTTAACTTAAAACAACCATTGTATGAAATACATTATATTATAATAATACTGAGCTACCTATAAAAAACTGCAATATTCAGACGCCTAATGTTAATAGTTATTTAATTAATCTGCATCCGAATCAATTAATGCATGGATGCATTTGCCCGCTTTCAGCGATTGATTAAAAGGTTGATATTGGGGGCGGATGATTCCATTTCACATAGAGATTGTAAATCGTTATACTTCTCCAGTGAAATTGTCTGTGGCCCACGGTAAGCCTTTGAATGATTATGTATTGATAGAATCTCTCCTACCCGTCTGATAACTTCAATGGATTTAGGTCTCCTCGTCAAGCATCGTATTTAAAATATATTAATCCTGGCGTGTCTTTTCTGAATTGAAATATGTCTCATTTTCAGCCAATTTACCCTGTTGCTTTCCAGTGTCTATAACTTTATTTTTAATTAATATTTTTATCTGAGAGCCGCTATGTTCAAAAAATCATCAATATCCATTTCTATAACATTAGAAGGTTGCTTTCTGCTAGCTGATTTTAAAATTGCATAGAAGGATGCCGGATGAAAAATTTTCAACATTTTTTTTTGCATGTTCTATTTGCAGCAGTGAACATTATCCACCTCCATTTGACTGTGTCCTGGTTCAAATATTTTTGGTTGATCACCAGAAATACTGAATTTTTCAACACAATACAAAAATAGTGCAGCTAAATTGACATTTCTATTTTGTCTGCCACAGGTGCGGACATAATGGTAATTTCTTTACCATGGTTATGATTAATTATGTATTGGTATATGGCTGATCCCATCTCTATTGCGCCTTTTTTAGCTATATGCCCTCGTGCCAGCAATAACAATAAACTTCTGGTTTATCTTTTTCAAAATGTAACATAGTGAAGTTATATATACTAATCGCCTTTATAATAGATTCTGTTTAGCAGATGTACTAGGACAAGAACAAGCAGCCTCGAGATCTACTTCAAACAAAATATATATCACCTTTGGTAGCCATTTCTTTGGCTTTGTCTCGATGAGATCTCGCTGACAGTTTTCTTTTAATATGCTCCTCATACTCTGTATGAGAACCTCGCTGCTCCTCTTCAGACATGTCCATGCTAATAATATAATTAATCTGAATGATTGCGGCTAATAACTGTTTTAACTGTTTTCACTAACTCGCCACAGACTTGTTTACTGGCGGCACGTGGGACACAAACAATACTATTTATGCAATACCCCATTACAATGAGCAAACGGCGCGAATTGGCGGTGAAAACAGAAAAACGTAAATAACATATCACTGTAGTCTCTCATATTAGTATCTTGTAAAACGAAAATAAAATTAGCGGACAAACTAAACGTATCATATAACTGATACATCATTAGGTTCTAAATCGTACTTGTTGATAATTTCTAATTCAACGTAACACTTTGTTAGGTTAAATGAGATCTTACTATATTTACATTTTTTGAAATGTATTTAACGTAAAAACTGATTCGTTGGTTTTGGCTCTCAAGAAATAACAATAGAATAATTTTACGTGTCAAAACGTGAATTAGCACCGTAGCATCAGCCTACTGTTACGATTGTTCTGCTACTAAGTTTCTGATGTAATTTGAAGTAACTTAGTGCTGATAACTCAATTTGGGCATTTTTTTTTTCTGTTACGTCGTTCTGGTTCTTACCCTCGATATATATATATATATATATATACTATATATATATATATATATATATATATATATATATATATATATATATATATATATATATATATATATATATATACAGGGTTGCGATAAAGTATGGAACCAAGTAAATATCTTTCGAACGAAAAAGAGAATATTTATGAAATTTTGCAGGTAAGTCCAATGGCGCAAAATGCATCTGATGTATGATTTTTTGTTGATAATATACTTCCGGTTGTACCGGAAATAGACCCTAAGTCGCTTATTTTAAATGGGATACCCTATATATTATTACATTTTTGGATTCTACTTAAGATTCTAAGCAGATTCTATGCATCATGTCCTATACCTAAGTCTAAGCGTTTTTGACATATTCAGGTTTTTATGTCAAAAACGACGATTGTAAGCCCTAATATAATTATCAATTGTTCCTATAAGGAAGCCTTTTTTACTTACTTTGGGTTAGACTCCTTGTTGAAAAGGACCCATTTTAATAGAGTTTGAATAATATTTGGATAACTAGTTATACAGGGTGTGCAAAAAATAAGATCTAAAATGAGATTGAGAAAACTGACAAAAATCAATTTTTTCAAATGGAAACCCCCCATTTTCTTTATTCTGCAGTATTAAGCATTTAAAAAGAAGGTAACTTTGTATGAGGTTATCTTCACCTAAAATTTGAAGTTTTCGAAATATTGCCAATTTAATATTTTTATATGGCGATTTTGCATTCAATCGTTAAACAATTAGATCTAGGATAGCCACGATCGTATTTGAGATCGTACTCGTTTATTACTTACTACATATGCATACACACAACATCAATTTGTTTATCTGAACGTTTTTTTACGGTAATGTAAAAATCTCAAGAGAAGTTGAATTGATTTTTGTCAGTTTTCTCAATCTCATTTTAGATCTTATTTTTTGCACACCCTGTATGACTAGTTATCCAAATATTATAAAAAATCTATTAAAGTAGGTCCTTTTCAACAAGGAATTTAACCCAAAGTAAGTAAAAAAGGCTTCCTTATAGGAACAACTGATAATTATATTAGGGCTTGCAATCGTCGTTTTTGACATAAAAACCAGAATATGTCAAAAACGCTCAGACTTAGGTATAGGACATAATGCATAAAATCTGTCTAGAATCTTAAGTAGAATCCAAAAATGTAATAATATATAGGGTATCCTATTTAAAATAAGCGACTTAGGGTCTATTTCCGGTACAACCGGAAGTATATTATCAACAAAAAATCATACATCAGATGCATTTTGATCCATTGGACTTACCTGCAAAATTTCATAAATATTCTCCTTTTCGTTCGAAAGATATTTACTTGGTTCCATACTTTATCGCAACCCTGTATATATATTAATTTGTCGAGAAATGGAAAGAATTTATTATCATTATCAAGATGTCTGTAAAAATAAGTCATAAGATTATACAGGTTTGTCTCTCAAATAAGTTTAAATATACACAGAAGTTTTGGAGTTCTAAAGAAAGCCGAATAGCTGATCTGGCATCACTGGACGTTGGACGAAAGTCATAAATGAAGAGCAATCCATAGAAGTGCGAAGTATTGTTTGAGAATTTACATAATGATGGTTATTTAATGTAGTTAACGTAATGGAGGCGTCACAATCGAACATACGCCAGCCTGATGCGCGAGTGTGTGTAAAGACTAACTGGAGATACCCAAGTTTATTAAAACCGGAAAGCATGCAGTCTAGTCTGCATGAGTTCGTCACATTTATCACAATAGAAAGCGTCTGCAATTACCGATTCCTATGTTCGATTTCGTTTGATAGTACTATTTATTCATGTATCAAATTCAATTATATAAAAACTTCGGCGGCTGACAGAGTAAAGATCAAATCGAGTGAGTACGGAATAAACATTTAGGTACGTCAGTGACGAGTGAGTATGAACGACAACGATATTCTTGACAAGTTACTGGAGCAAATCGGAGATTTTGGCAAATTACAAGTGACAGCTTTGCTTTTAATATGCAGTGTTGTCGTGTTTCATTCGGCTACTCACGTGGCTTATGTTTTCACCGCTTTCGATTCCGATTATAGGTGGGTTATATGACAATATTGTGGAGTATATTTTGATTTTATTTGATAGTTTTTAGTCGTATTTTCCCCGAAAATAATAGATCTAAAATCAACCGTGAAGTGTGGGAGTGGTTTTTATATCCGTTTAACACTTTTTTTTATGCATATATATACAGGGTGTCCCAAGTTCGAGTGCCTATTAGACGTTTCTGGAGAACTGAACATATTTGAAATCTGAAAATTGGGATTATAATATTGCTCGAGATTTTCTACAGAGCAAAAATATTTTCGGAGCTCAAGCACTTCCGGTTATACAGGGAGTGAAAATAAATTTTATGAAAAATTTTTTTTTCAAGTTTCTCGTTGCTGATATGATCAAGTATTCAATTCTGCGTACCTCTCTGTAGACACCATTGCATTTGTTTGAATAGTTTTCGAAATAACGGAAAAAAACCCCAAAAAAAGTCAAATATATGTAGTCAGTATTATGTTCATTATTCTTATTTCCAACATCCTAAGCGTAAACCGTTTTTACAACATCGAAGAGGAAGAATGTGGAAAGGTCGTGCATCTCATGAATTTTGGAAATATCATCATAAGGTGTTTCAAATTTTGTGTCGAAAATTGTGATCAAAAATTGGCCATAACTTTTGTTTTTCAAATTAGAACCCTATTTTTTTATGATTGCGTTGGATTCTGCGAAGAAAAATAATGATAGTTTTTCAACATGATTGTGCTCCTAAATTCAATAATTTCTGAGTTATTTGAGATTTTCCGTATTTATGGTGTACGTAGAGTCAAATTCATCGAATCCAGAAAGATTCGATAAATATTCTTATGAAACCATAGGAACATTCTGTAACCATAAAAAATAAATTATCTATTAATTATTCACAAGTGGCAGGTCAAATTATTTTTCGATTTCACAAAATGAACCGTCGCTATTTAATTATTTGATTTTGGATTTATTTCTTATATTGTATTCTTTCAATTATACGCAATACACATTCAAATACAGTTTCAAATGATATTATTTATTTCGAATTCATGGTGAATGCTACAGAATGTCGGGTATCCATTGAGAAGTATCCTCATTTGTTTTACAATTTCTAAAAATATGTTTCACACTTTATAAGTTTTGAAAATGTTAGAGCACCTAGAGAATACGAAATGAGGATAGTTGATGATGAGGATAATGAAATTAGTGTTTTGAATTATTTCGAAGCGAATGAAAATTCATCTCTTCAATGGAAAACATATTAAATGGATTTGGTACTTCAGTACACCAAATTATGATAAATAAATTATAATAATAAATAAATAAAAATACTTTTCGAAACTCAAATTAACAAAACAAAAGATCAGGTAAAAGTTTCAATATGATAGCCATTTTGTTCCACACACTTTTGAAGACGTCTTAAAACACCACGGTTAGTCGCTCGTTCGTTTTCCTCCCCCTTTAGTGATTGGAAAGCATCCTCAATACGACGTATTAAATCTTCTTTGCTTCCAATAGGAGATTCATAGACTTTATTCTTTATTGTGAAGAACGGCGCCCAATCCACCGATTACCAAACATTGCATTCAGTTCTTCCGAAACCTCGAGCGAACTATGTGCCGGAGCTCCATCCAATTGATAGAATTCGGTACTCGACTTACTCAACGGTAATTCATCCAAAAAATAGAAACAAAATTTCCCAGGATTTCCAAAAGCGTTTCTGTATTTAAATTTTCTTCATAAATGTAGTACCGCACTTTATTGTTCATTAAAAGAGCGAACACATTAAAACTAAATTTGTTCTGGGGATTTCTCTGTCTTTTTTCATGTGGATTCTTACTTTTCCAAATTTGGCAATATTTTCTATTAAATAGTCCTTCATTATTGAATTTAGCTTCGTCTGTCCAAATGATCTTTTTCAAAAAATTTTCATCATTTTTATCTACAAAATTAAGCCTTTTCATGCAGTCACCTGGTTCTAATGTATGAACTTTCTCATATTTATAGTCATGCATTTTGTGTTTCTTCAGAATTCGGTTCACTGAATTGCTGCTTACATCGGTTTCATGAGCTGCACATCGAATAGATGCATTTTCATTCGCTTCGAAATAAGTCAAAACACTGATTTCATTCTCCTCATCATCTACACTTCTTTTATATTCTTTAGGAGCTATTACACTTCCAAAACTTTGAAAGTTTGAAACATATTTTCGGAAGATATTCTCCGTCATGGAAGGTAAATGGGGATACTTCTCGTTGAAAGCCTGGCAGGTTCTACTAATAATTCTGTCACATTCACCATGTATAAAAAATAGATCTAGAATTTCATTATTAGAATAGCGATTCATTTTGTTAAATCGAGAAATGAAGATAACGAATAACAATTAGACCTGACACTTGTGAATAATTAATAGGTAATTTATCTTCTATGGTTACAGAATGTTCCTATGGTTTCATAAGAATATGCAAGGAATCTTTTTGGATTCGATGAATTTGACTCTACGTACACCATAAATACGGAAAATCTCAAATAACTCAGAAATTATAAAATTTAGGAGCACAATCATGTTAAAAAAACTATCATTATTTTTCTTAGCAGAATCCAACGCAATCATAAAAAAATAGGGTTCTAATTTGAAAAACAAAAGTTATGGCCAATTTTTGATCACAATTTTCGACACAAAATTTGAAACACCCTGTGATGATATTTCCAAAATTCATGAGATGCATGACCTTTCCACATTCTTCCTCTTCGATGTTGTAAAAACGGTTTACGCTTAGGATGTTGGAAATAAGAATAATGAACATAGTACTGACTACACATATTTGACTTTTTTTGGGTTTTTTTTCCGTTATTTCGAAAACTATTCTAACAAATGCAATGGTGTCAACAGAGACGTACGCAGAATTGAATATTTGATCATATCAGCAACGAGAAACTTGAAAACAAAAATTTTTCATAAAATTTATTTTCACTCCCTGTATAACCGGAAGTGCTTGAGCTCCGAAAATATTTTAGCTCTGTAGAGAATCTCGAGCAATATCATAATCCCAATTTTCAGATTTCAAATATGTTCAGTTCTCCAGAAACGTCTAATAGGCACTCGAACTTAGGACACCCTGTATATATATATATATATATATATATATATACCTATATATATATATATATATATATATATATATATATATACCTATATATATATATATATATATATATATATATATATACATATATATATATATATATATAACTTTTTGATAATTATTAGCAATAACAGGCTTGGTGTATCAAAACTCGATTTTATTAAAAAGTTGACGTTTCGCCACGACATTCGTGGCTTTATCAAAACTTTTGAAAAAATTGAAATTTCTTTGACATTTATTGATTTGAAAAAATTTGAATAGTTAAAAAAGACTACCTACTATGTTTCATCAAAATTTTTCGGCTGTGGCCGTTCTCTGTTATTTATTACGTGCTATTCAGTCCAATATTAACATTCAAATCTGTTATTATTAGATGGTAAGAGAAACCACAGAAACCTTTACCCACGTAATGTTCGAAATAGGTTCAAATTATTTTGATTTTGAAAAGTCAAAGAATAGGGTACTATTCATCTTTTTTTCAAAATTTTTTTATTACATCTGTGGCTGTCTTCAGTTATTAATTACGTGCTATTTAGTCCAATATCAATAGATAGGTCTGTTGATATTAGATGGGAAGGGAACCACAGAAACCTTCACCCACGTAATGTACAAAATAGGTTTTAAATATTTGATTGTTTGTCCTATCTATCGATATTGGACTAAATAGCACGTAATTAATAACTGAAGACGGCCACAGCCGTAATAAAAAATTTTTGAAAAAAAGATAAATAGTACCCTATTCTTGTACTTTTCAAAATAAAAATAATTTGAACCTATTTCGAACATTACGTGGGTAAAGGTTTCTGTGGTTTCCCTTACCATCTAATAATAACAGATTTGAATGGTAATATTGGACTGAATAGCACGTAATAAATAACAGAGAACGGCCACAGCCGAAAAATGTTGATGAAACATGTCAAAGAAATTTCAATTTTTTTAAAAGTTTTGATAAAGCCACGAATGTGGTGGCGAAACGTCAACTTTTTAATAAAATCGAGTTTTTTGAGATTCACCAAGCCTGTTATTGCTAATAATTATCAAAAAGTTAAAAATAGTTCACAGGCAACAACAATTGAAATAAATAATTATATATATATATATATATATATATATATATATATATATTTATATATATATATATATATATATATATATATATATTTATATATATATATATATATAATATATATATATATACATATAATATATATATATATATATATATATATATATATATATATATATAGATCTATAAATATATATATAAGGGTATAAGATAATCTACCATTTATTGACAGTCTTCTACAAATTGCTCAATTTCAAAAATTTATGCACAAATAAAATTGAATAAGTGGCAACTATGATTAGCTAGATATGTTAGACAACCCTGTATCACGCCACAATATTTGTGCGGGAATTAATTCTAGTGTATGAGTGGAACATGTGTAGTCGTGTATCCAATATTGTGAAATTTAAATATTTACGTTGAAATTTGAGGTGAGTACTTTTTTCAAAAATTTATAGGATCTATGTTTTTGCTGCATGAATGAAAGCAAGCTATTTCTGCCTCAAGAAGGGTGAGTTTAAGCCATAAACAGTTGCAAAGCAGTCCAGCATTAAGCATGTATTAAAAAACTTGCATGTTAATAATTGGTTTACTGAAAATCTTTTTTACCATTACACATATGTCCATAATTGGCTTTCACGTCCTTTTGGAGAATTCAATACTTACAGTTCGTTGTATGTGGATGCTGCGAGTGCCGATTTTTTTCCGAAAAATCAGTACAACCAAATATTGACATGGGTGTCAATAATTGGTCACAAAGTGTCAATAATATAATAAGTATTTTGAATAATTTTTCAGAAATGGCTTCAAGAAAGAGCAATAGTCTTGAAAATATGGCTCAAGCTCTAGAAGATGTGAAGACAGGAGTTCCTGTGGTATAAGCCCCTGAAATATACGGTGTACCTAGAACTACGCGGCTTCATAAAAAAAGGTAGATCTCCATGACATCCAGAAATAATGCAAAGAATTTGCCAAGCCTTAGTATGTACCATGTACGGAATCTATGACTGAGGCTCAAATTGGAAATTGGTTTAATGAGATAAAATACTATTTGATTTCAAAAGACATTTTACCTGAAAAAAAAATTGAAATTAATGAGAATGCCAAACCTATTCAATGTATACCACAAAAAGACACACGACAAAGTGCTCAAGATGATCTCCTTGATGTCGGACCTAGTACACCTTTCAATCATAATGTACCCACACCATTTATAAGAGCCTTGTTCTGGCCAGATCCAAAGCCTGAAAAAAAACGTAAAATGAGAGAGAAAATTCTATCGGTAATTATATCAGATGCCTGGGGGCAGAACCATGCTAAAGAAAATGAGAAAAGCGTAAATTGGAAGAAGTGAAACAAGGGATTGCGAGAAGAAAAAAAAATACTTGAAAAAAGCAATTCACAAGGAAACAAAAAAATAAAAGAAGAAGCAGTCAGATGAAGAAGAGTTGGTTGATAGTGGACACAGTTCAGAAATGTAGATATTTGTGGTGAAAACGAAAATGAGTTCTGTGATTTGACAGATAGTCATAATCTCTCAGTTGAGGATTAAGTATAATATATTGGTAAAGTTTTTTGGAATGAAACAATATTTAGATATGTTTGTGTAATACAACAGATTTAGTTATGTCTATGAAATGTATAAATAAGGACAAATCAATATGATTAATGGCATATCAACGATAACCAAAGACTGTATTTTAGGTGTTCTGCCCACTCCAGAAATTTTAGGAACAGGAGAACGGCAGAAGTACAAATTCACTTCGCCTGTTGATATATTATATGAATCGTAAATTTTCAATTTTTAACCTATATATTATATGTTTACATTCCATAACTACTTGAAATTTAGATGTCAATAACTGGTGTGTCAATAAATGGTTTTTGTTGAAATATGTGTGTCAATATTTGGTTTGAAGGATATTTTTTAAATTTTTAATAATTAATTTTTAAAACCCATTCACGTTATTATGTTCAACATTTGAATTCACTTACTTGAAATCCAAGACATTTACTTTTGTTCAACATTTGATTGGAATATTTGAGACAATTATTCTTCTTAATATTGTCAAATATATGAGTGTATCCATTTTTTTTTCTAGATGGTCAATTACTTTATATATATATATATATATATATATATATATATATACTTATATATATATATATATATATATATATATATATATATATATATATATATACATATATATATATATATATATATATATATATATATATATATATATATATATATATATATATATATATATATATATATATATATATATATATATATATATTTATATATATATATATATATATATACATATATATATATATTCGTTACATTTTGGCATCCCATCAGATCAAATGAGCTGAATTTTTCAATAGAGTTTGTTATTGAGGTATATCACATAAAGCGACTAAGAATTTTTTCTATGGAGCTGTTTATATGTATTCCGCTGCGTGAAATCCGCATTCTCAATGCAACAGTGAATTATACGAAATGTCAAGTAACCCGTCCTAAGATCTGCATACAGCTATCTCGATCTTAATAGATCTCTTTAGTGCATCGTACTCGACTCGGAGTGTATTGACATATTTCTTGTTGTTCCCCAATACAAATCGCGGTTGCAGAGTCTTTATGTCAGGAAGTATGTGTTCTCCCGATGGAATTCTGCATTTTCGGTTTGAAGAGTGAATTGTATATTTTTGGCGGAGGGAGCTATAGCTTGTTATAGTAGATCGGCTGCTATTTGTGATACATATTATATGAAAATGACTAAGTATACATAGTACATTTTTCATGAATTGATTGTTATTGAGGCATCAAACTATAAACATCTGGGTTAATTCGATCAAAATTCAGGCATCTCCTTCAAACCGATGGCAAAATATGTAGAAATCTCGGTGGTAATTAATTATTAACAAAATATCCGAATTTCAGCCTTGTATGGCTCTTTGGAGGGGGTATGGAGCTAAAAAAAAGCCTGGTTGAAGGATTTTCGCACCCACACTCCTCCTCCCGAATAAGTTGAGTGTTGAAAATTTGTACGGTTTGTAGATGATATTAGCAAAGTGTTTTTCGCTGTATGAACTCTTTTCTCTACACGCCACCATCTTTATGTGTGAGTTTTGCGCACTACTACTACAGATTCTGTGGATTGAGTTGATATTAAGGCAGTGCCTTTTGGAAGCTTTAGCTCTTAATGTAAAAATTTCATGTTTTTTCATAATTTTCAAGGTATTTCCCACCTCCACAGCTTCTTCAGGTTAAATTAGAGGGTTAAAACTTTGGTAGTCGATTGAATTGATGTTAGAAGAGTACTTGGAAAAGTGGTTATTGGGGTGTTCAACAATTTTTCTCAACCGCAGCCATTTGAAAATAGAGAGAATTCTTGCTATTTTGGTAGGTTTTCGGTTTTTCTCACCCTCACGGCCCCTCCAAATTGACTCAGATGGTGAAGAATTGCATTTGATAAAGATTATATGCATCACTTCCCGCACTCTTCTTGCAACTTTAATCATCTAGTCACCAGTTTTTCTCTGATGATGTCTCATTTTAGGTTAATTCTCAAAATAATAGTACGTCAAGATTTATCCAATGAACGCCTAAATATAAAGAATGTCTGAATTGTTGAACTGCACTTCAAACTTTCAGTCCAAAAAGATAAGCCGGAGAAAACTCTCTATGAATAAATCTTGATGACCCTTCAGATTTATACCATAACACATTATGTGTGCAAATACCTAAATTTTGAATCGTTTTAAACAATTTCTTATCAAGCCTTTGTGGTTATATGGAATACAAATTCTAGATAAATAATAACAGACATTGAACGAAAGTCATTATTTAGCATTGTGATAAGGCCGATAGTGTACTTCTACAAAGCGGCGTATTAATTCTTCTATCCGAGTTAGTGAAGCTATGTTTTTTTCAATTCAGTTTTATTTTGGTACGTTCATTCCAATTATATGTTATAAGTGAATAGTGTTATAATCGAATGCAAGTGAATATGAGCGAAAAAGATCTAATGTTACCAAAGAGTAACGAGCAGGAAAATATGTTAGATAAAATTTTGCTATATATTGGTGATACGGGTAGAATTCAAGTGAAAATTATCTTGCTGATAAATTTCATTGTTTTATTCAACTCTGCCACTCATGTAGCCTATGTCTTCACAGCGATGAACTCTGACCACAGGTAAAGAACAAATTTAACCACTTGTTTTGATCTAAAAACACTCGTGGTTGTCGTTTAAATATTAAGTTAACTATCAATTATAGTAGGAGAATCTTTATGTATAAAATTTTACTGGAGTTTAAATATTGAATTCCTACAAAAATTTCAGGCCTATTATTCGCAGGTTTTCCTTGGTGATCTCTTGTTGGAACATTATTATTACAACT
Source organism: Cynegetis impunctata (assembly GCA_030704885.1). Classification (NCBI taxonomy): domain Eukaryota; kingdom Metazoa; phylum Arthropoda; class Insecta; order Coleoptera; family Coccinellidae; genus Cynegetis; species Cynegetis impunctata. The sequence goes on along the minus strand of JARQZK010005293.1, from coordinate 42,170 downwards.
GATATATTATAAAAAACAGGTTCGTTTGATTCCTTTAAATATTATAATAGGAACTTTACATATGTATTTCAAAATAATGAGCATTTTCCAGACTGTTACAAATTCTAATAAACCATATACCGGGGGGCGTGTTTGAAACAGTACGTCTGGAATAATATTAATTGTTTTTTCTACAAAAACACGAGATCGATTTTAATTTCGAAGTGTTTTGGGTTATGTGGAATGGTATAAGAAATTAGACTGATTTAATAATCTATTCAGCAAGGAAAAACAATGTAAAAATAATGTAATTAACTATAACAAAACAATCGTTGGGTCTCTCTTGCCACCATTGATGTTGATTGACATCGTAGCCACTCTTCCGGGTTTCTACCATAGAAAAAAACACGATCATAGAACATTCGCCTCTTCTTGCGGAACAAAAATGTTCTTCCTATAAAGTGGAATATCTTTTGTTCTTAAATTTGTGGATCCCCTAAACAGGGATCAAGCCCTTCAAGAATATTTTATGGCAAGGAGTCAAGTGGCACATCATTTCAATGGCATTTCAATTATAATATAAATTTAATACGCTTCAGTTCAATTGATCGGTAAAATAAATCGAAAGGAAATGTTTTCAAAATAATTAGATACTATCCAAATTGCAAAATTGTAACATTGCATATGTTATTTCGAATGCTACTATGCATTCCTTGTACGTGACTTGTTGAATCAACATTTTCCGGAACACTGCAGGTAGGTAGGGTTTCATTGAATGAACTCCAAGATATAAGAAATGAGAAATAAGAAATGAGATAGTTGATGGAATCCGTCGTTACTACGTGATAATTTAACATGATGAACAAAACTAAATTTGAATTGTAACACATCGGGCATCGGCCCGATGATGGTCTAGTGACCGAAATTGCAATCGCAGTGTTAAAATTTTTCAAAATATTTTGTGATAATAAACGTAGTAAATTCAAATTTAGTTTTGTTCATTAAGAAATGAGAATTGAGAAATAAGAAACAAGAAAAAATAAATAAAAAAATATATATGAAATATTAGTGAAACAAGGTACGTATATTGTTTCTCGTCTATATTTTAAAAATGTATTATCACATAGTTAATAACGTACAAATCCGTCCAATATTCAAGAAATAAGAAATAAATAATAAATAATCAGAAATGAGAAATGTGAAATAAGAAATAGGAAAAAAGAAATGAGAAATAAGAAGTAGGAAATAAGAAATAAAAAATAATAAATGAGAAATGAGAAATGAGAAATAAGAAATAAGAAATAATAAATTAGAAATAAGAAATAAGAAATAGGAATTAGGAAATAGGAAATAGAAATAAGTAATAAAAAATAAGAAATAAGAAATAATGTATAGGTAACACTTCCAATAGGATTTTCACATTCATTTCATAGCAATACATAAAATTTTAAAATGAAGAGAATTCAATTAGGTACATCCGAAATTAAGTGAAACTTGATTGTTTTGAATGTGCCTCTCAGTATGTCGAGTTCTTACTATAATTATTGTTAGTAGAATTAACCTTTGGAAGTTTAATATGTTATTGAATTAAAGCAATTGGTCTTTACGAATATTTCCAGTTTTTCTTAAATAATAATCAATCACGATATCATAAGCAGTATGCAACCCAATAACGTGCTAAATATATTTTAATTATGCATGTCACCTAGGTTGACAACCGTTAACGTTATCCATCTTCTTGAAACTAATGGAAGAACAAATTTAAGTACTCAAGTTTTAATCGATATTAATGATAAAAAAATTTCAAACTGAATTAAACGTTTTAAGTGTAACAAATTATACCTAGAGAATCTCTTTGAAATCAACCTTCATAAAATATAAAATCTTTTTTCAGATCATGAGATTAAATATAGCATCATAAATTATGTTGAATTGAAATTACACCTCCAAATATAATTCATCAAAATGTTGCATATATTTGTTATAAATCAGTTAAATTAAATCATTTAATTCTATTCAAATATCTAATTTCACTATAAAGCATTTGAATAATGTTACACAAAGTTTTGAGCGAAATGCCGGAAACCGTGTTTCCGTTCTTGGCGGTAAACATCAAAAGAATACTCTTGTCGCAGATATTTTTTCACTCTGTAGATATACTTTCAGTTGGAAACATTTGTTCGAAACAGAAGCATGTCTCTTAACGTTACGTGGATGAACGAATTAGCTTGCATATCATCGTCGGTCGGAGACATTGCATATGATGAAGACAGCTTGTTGTCAACTAAAATTTTTCTCAAATTGTTTTCAACTCGGTGTGGACACAATGGTGTACAAGACTTTGAGGAAAAAAAGTTCTCGACTTTCTGGAAATTTTCAAATATTTGGAAACCGAGTTGGAAACAGTAAAGTTGTCCCAGTTCCATTTTTTATCAGATATAGAGAAAAACCGATAGTTGATAATGTTAACTATACAGAGTCCTGGTATTAATTAATGGCCAATCATCTCCTTGACTTTGGACTCTGCCTCAATTTGCAAATTATCAGGCGGTTACAAATGTATTTGGAGTGAGCATTGTTTGTCATTGTGAGCTGAAGCTTTAAGTAGTTAATAACAATACCATTATATTTGATTTGTATACTGATTGAGATCTATGATAAGGAATGTGTCATTGAGCAATTATTCCAATAATTTGTTAAGTGGATTGGAGTTCAAAAATTAATACATAAACTGGCGATGGAGATTATTGATTGCTAATAGAGGTGCCTGTATCATTTTTAATATAATACGATTACATAAAATCAGATTTTGCTCATATCGAAACGATCAAGAACACATAACAGTTTACTATTTCATCTATCAAATTTTATTTTAATATATATCAATATATAGCTTTTTATTACCATTGACTCAAAGTATGAGCTGATACAACGAGGTCAATTTGTTTAATGTACGACACTGATTCGTTGAAACATCTGTACAAGTGAAAATTTACGATATACTTGCAGAAGTGTATACTTGTGCAAGTATATCGTGATATGTGTGGCTCCTTTTAGGAAACAGCATTCTTCGAATAGGAAAAATATGAGGAAATAAATAAAATCAGTCTGGCGGGTAATCAAGACGTTATAATTTTTGATATGATTCAGGTTGAAAATTTTTAGGAATTCTGAAAAATTTAGTCAAGTTTTGTACCTGCAATTTCAGCATAATTAGAAATTTCTCCATTTTTAGAGATATGAGTACTTTTTCGCTACAATTGCTTGCAAAAGTTATGCCATTTTTTTTAATTCGAAGAAAATGTAATTGGAGACGGATAAACTATCTGAATGCTTCAAAAGAAAGTAAAAATAAGTACTATATAGCTTTTCTAAATACAATATTGATACATAACCTTTTGTTTCAACACACTTCTTACTTCCTGTCAAGGTTAAAATTAAAATAATTGGAACAATTTGCATCACAGATGCAATACAGCTCAGTGGAATGTTTCTTTTCACTGCATTATTGTTCACAGTAGGTTTTCAATGCCATTCAGTTTTTCAATAATGGAAATAATAGACTAATGAACTGTTTGGAATGTCAACCCAGAAATTGTCACTCAGGCTATGAAGTTGTCTGATATACCTATATATTATTTATATATATATACATATATACATATATATATATATATATATATATATATATATATATATATATATATATATATATATATATATATATATATATATATGTATATATATATATATACATATTTATCTAACTAGCTAACAAAAAGCCAAATTTGATGACTTATTGACCTGTCAAATCCGCGAACTGATATCTGTTTTCATTCCAAAGATATTGACATTTTTTGATGAGTGTTGATGATTGTTGGCTCGCCCTGTAAGGTGGAAGAGAAACTATGTTGCTAAAATTGTTTTGAAAAAAAAATTATTAGTAGAAACGCATCATGAAAATATTTACTAACATTACATAATGAATCAAAACTAGTCCGGTTAAATTAGACCAAAAAATAGGAGTGAAGTTATAAAAATTCGCACCCATCTGAAAATTGGTAGGATTGTTCAAAACACCATTATAAATGAAATCTGAAAATTCTTCATCGATCTGATACGTGCAGAAAAAACGATTTTTTTTGCGATTTTCAGCAAAGCAGTAAGTTTTATCATGGAATTAGTTCAGACAAAAATTGTAGATCACCTAATTATCTATAAAAAACGTTTTCATAAATTTTGAAAAGAAAGTTTGAAAAGAAATTGAAAAGTTGAAAGAAATGCAAAAAAAACACTAGCTCAAAAGTGGCGTTGAAACGTGCATATTATGACGATTACAACTCTTTCAACTTTTTGAATCGTTATATCTCAACGTCAAAAACGGCGACTCTTAGAAGAAAAAGTATTTTGAAATTTTTTAAAGATAATTATCTGATCTACAATTTTTGTCAGGGCTAATTTCATACTGTTGTAAAATAATATGATAAGGATGCATTTTATAATCCTTTAATATTCTTTGCACCAAAGAATAATTCAATCCTAGATCTCTTGCAATTTTTCGAATACTCAAATGGGGTTCAGACTTATCTAACACCAATACGTTAGTAACATTTTTTTCCTTGGGACTTCTAGTTATTCTATTTCTTAATGCGACAGGTTTCTCGCAATCTTTGTGCCAATCTTTTGAATAATTTCCGAGAATGACGCCGTCTTTCAGGATATCGTATCGCATACTCCCTTTCAGCAATAACTTCATTTTGTAGACTTTCAAAATATATACTGAGCATATCATATGCCTCTCCATTTGAATAAAAAGGCATTGAAAAAGAGTTAGTTTGCAAACAGTCAGAATAAATTTGACAGCAATAAAAACTTAAAAGTAAACAATCATAAAACATTGGTGTCATTTCCATAGGTAACTTGCTGACTTTTGAAACATCTATCTCTCAACAGTTTAACATCATTCGTAATATTGCAGCTCGACCATGAACATAAAACTATAAGAGAGCGTTTGAAAGATTTGGGATTGAATTTTTACCAGAAAATTTTTATCCGAAATAGTTCAAACCAAATAATTGCAAGCATTTTGAGTATTTATAATAATGAGATAGTGGGAGCGTTTTGTAAATTTCTGTTATGAGTAGCTCCCTTAGTTTTGTTTCATTATAAATTGTTGATAAATATTTTGGTGATGCGTTTCTACTTGTTATTTTATTTTCAAAACAATTTTAGCAACATAATTTCTCTTCCACATTACAGGGCGAGCCAACAATCATCAACACTCATCAAAAAATGCCAATATCTTTGGAATGAAAAGAGATATCAGTTTGCAGTTTTAACAGGTCAATAAGTCATTAAATTTGGCTTTTTGTTAGCTAGTTAGATTTATAGCATTGCATTTGAAATTTCTCAAAAAAAATCATAAATAGAGCTAGGTGTTACATAACGCCCTCTAGTTGCCGATTGGAAAATTAAAAGTGTTTTTGTTATTTGTTACTGAAATCAACATTCAATACTCTTTGCATAGAGTCTACGTTTTCGAAAATCGGTTCATGCATTATGGAGTTACAGTCTTTTTTATGTCAAAGAAAGAGAACTTCCCCCACCATTTCAGAATAGGTAATACAGAAAAATGACTCTTACGAGAGTTGTGGAATTAGGACAGTAGTTTCTAAATTTGATATTTTTTACCAGCCTAAATTGGGGAATATTTCGTAAAAAATCCAATTGTATTTTATAAGTGGTAGTTTGCGCCTCCTAGTGAAAAACTATGGACTCAAAAACATTTTTAATCATTTTTTTAGGGCAGATTTGCATATAAGAATTTTTTTCCCCAAATTCTAGGACATACGGTTTCCGAGATACGGCCGGTCGCCACCCTTAATGAATCACCCTGTACATATGTATATAAACATATATATATATATATATATATATATATAAATCAGACATCAAAGAAATTTCGAAAATCGTGGTCCTGGAGGTCTGAAACTAATGTAAAATCGAATCCCGCATTTACCTTTGTTGAATTTCGATACAGTCCAATAGCCTATTACTTTCGAGGAAAATACGAGTACCTACTGATTCATTAAAGCATTTGTCATTCCCAACTTCAAAATACATTGATGCTTTTTAAATATTTTCAGGTGTAAAATTCCCGGGTGCGATAATACGGATGTGAAGTATGAAACCAGTTGGCTCGACAATGCCATTCCTTTTAATTCACCGAATGAGTTTGAAAAATGTAAGATGTATGATAGAATTAGAAGCAGAATTGACATATTCGATAATTGTACTGAGGATGCGTTCGACAGGAATCACACTGTTAAGTGCGATTCGTTTATCTTCAGGGATGATGAACATTATATAGCACGAGATGTAAGTACGATAAGTTTTCATGAAATAATTCACAATGTTTACAAAAAAAATGATTAAGAAATACATACATCTCTTGAAATTGAATGTTATGAGCATGTATATATATATATATATAAATATATATGTATAAATATATATATATATATATATATATATATATATATATATATATATATATATATATATATATATATATATATATATATAAATAAACAACTCCTTTATTACCTATCTTTATCCAGTATATCAATTCATGAATTTATTGGCTGTTATAGGTGTGTATTGAAATTGAAATAAAAACAAAATAGTTTGGACCTTCGGAGGTCCTTCCTCCTTCTTCAGCATTAAAAGAGTATATATATTGTCTGTAATAAAAATAAACAAGTAGTACAAAAATTTCTTCACAAATAACTGTCTATAAATACCTATTAAAATGATAAAATTCATATTGAATGAAAATCATTTTATCATTTTAATAGGTATTTATAGATAGTTATTTGTGAAGAAATTTTTGTACTACTTGTTTATTTTTATTACAGACAATATATATACTCTTTTAATGCTGAAGAAGGAGGAAAGACCTCCGAAACGTCCAAACTATTTTGTTTTTATTTCAATTTCAATACACACCTATAACAGCCAATAAATTCATGAATTGATATATATATATATATATATATATATATATATATATATATATATATATATATATATATATATATATATATATATATATATATATATATATATATATATATATATATATATATATATATATATATAAAATTAAGTGAACTAGGACATTTATTTGAAACTAATCAAACAAACCTCCTAGCGGAGCTGGTTATAAGAGTTCACGAAGCATCGAAATATCAACATCTACCTTAGACGGTAATTGTTGGAAATGTTAATTTGTTTATCACAATCGATGGAAATTGATAGACAGACTGTTTCGCCCTTATTGGGGCTCATCAGTATCATCCATCCACCGAAAGTGATAATCAAACCAACATTTCAAACGGTCATACATATTTCTTCTAGTAACTCCATGACATATAAATATGACACAGCGCCACCAGTCAGAAACAATTGAACCACATCTTTCAGACAGACGAAAACATTTCGGCAACGAGAACTAGTACGTCCGGAACACCCGAAGGTGGCTGCCATATTCGCTAAGCAAGAGTAAAGTTGACACATCAATTCGATGTGATTCAACATTCACCCACCGCAAGCAGCAATCGCTCCTATTTATTCTTATCCTACAAGAAGGATAAGAATAGATACCTGTCACTACGTTATATCTCAGGATTATCAGAAAGTTGTAACTTCTGTTCAAAAGGAGCTATTGGGCTATTGTGGTTCTATTATAAGGTCGTAAATCGATGGATTTGTTCTCAGCTATATAACGGATTAACTTATAGATGGTTCAATTGTTAATGCAACGTAACCAAGAGATGATGCCTTTTTGAATTTTTGACCTAATTATTTTCGCATACCCATAATCGATGTAAAATTTTCCGAGGATCCAAATAATAGCGAAAAAATTGAAATTTTTTGAACACAAACTATCCGTTTGCGTTCTAAAATTTTTTATTTCAAAGTACATATAGATAATTATAGATCTTTCCTGAAAATTTGAGCGATAAAAAAATGGTGTTTTTGAGATATCAACTTTTTCTGACACAGGGATCGTGAGCAGCAAAAAAATTTACATTGGAAATGATATTTAAGATTTTTTAAGCCAATGGAACTCAATATATCAAAAAATAAGCAACTAGGTAGAAAAAACGTCGAAATGATTAAAATTTCATGAGTCTAAAAATTGTGAGACAATTCGCAAGACATCGATTATACTATTGACAAGGAAATCCAACAAATAAAGCATTTCATAAAAAGTGGGAAAAACTAATTCATTTTCAAATCTTAAAATGTTCAGAAGAAAATTACTGGAAGATTGCGAGGGAATAGAAATTGCTATATCCAATATAGTGTTATTGTAAATAGCTTTTATAAGAGATAAAAATATTATGAGTTAGTTTCAATTTGTATAGTCATTTAACTATATTTTCTACGATCTACGATTTAGCATTTATAATATCTAGCGAACTCTCACAAACTCTCTTTTATTCAAGCATTTTCAGCTTAGATAATAATTAAACCTCTTCTCTCCCACCAGTTTATTGGTTTAAAAACCTATTAATTTTTTTAATCACATAACATTCGCAGGTAATCATTTTAATTTCTGAGAATCACTTCATTATTTTAAGGATATTCAACATACTCTCCCCCCTCTTGGATCCGCCATTGTGTATAAAAGTATGTATCTCCGTCCAAACAGACACCAAGCTAGTTAGTCGAGTATGTTAGGTACGCTGGCTAGTATTTGGGAGGTCTCGGGTTCAAACCCCGGGGCCGACTGGTCTGCCATGAGTTTTTCTCAGAGGTTTCCTCATGGTAATGTAAGTCACTGCTTGCAAACCTATAAGGCGAATGCTGGGCCAGTATTAATCCTCTGAACCCTACCCACACTTCCTATGTTCCATAAATATCCCATCTCACCTTTCCTTAATGCTCTTGTACATACAAGTGTATCCCCTGATCTGGCTGAAGGAGTTAATCCCAAACTCAAGCTGCCCGCCTCCCTGATACATACTTCAGGGAGGAATGAAACACGTGTGTTTCCTTCCTTTTTCCAAACAGACATTAGAAATATTTTTAGTTCTAATGTCGATCTTCTTCTTCTTATGGTGCCTTATCCTTAAGGACGTTGGCTATTACATTTGCCCATTTGATCTTATTTGTAGCTGCCCTGAACAGTTCTATGGATGTCAAATTTGTCCATTGTCGTAGGTTTTTAAGCCATGAGTTGCGTCTTCTTCCTGGTCCCCTTTTGTTATTGATTTTGCCTTCGATTATAAGTTGGAGCAGTTCGTATTTTTGATTTCTCATGATGTGGCCAAAATATTGTGTTTTCCGTTTCTTTATGCGGAGCATGAGCTCTTTTTCCTTGTTCATTCTCTGCAAGACTTCCGCGTTTGTCGTATGACTCATGTAGGATATTCTGAGCATAATGTCGATACCACTCTAAAAATGTGCACGCAGCCATTTTCAATCATTGGCTGCCCAATGGAAATATTTTCAAGATGGCCTCCGGTTATATCGGAGTTTTTAGATTACTCATCTGTTTCAAGATGATCTTCTTCAATTTTTCCTAAAAAATAATAAAAAATTTGGGAAGAAGCTCTAGTTAAAGGGTTTCATCCCGAGGTGCAGTCTATTTCAATGAGCTGGCTACATATCCAATGATGATGGTTCATATTGTTATTTCTCTGCTTTCATATAAATTTATTGATTCTTTGAATAATAAGATAAGTAAGATACATTAATTTCATCGGGATTTTCTCTGCAAGGATAAATTATTTATAGAAGTTCCTTGAAATTTATTGAAAATCATATTTTGTTACACTAGCAAAGAGTTGAATAAGAATATACCAAACAAAGAGTAACCCTACTTCAATAACTATACAGGATAATTTATTATTCCCAACAACGTATGTTTTTGTTTGACAAATAAAAATGGATTCAACTTTTGCAGTTCGACCTACTTTGTGACGAAAATCTATGGAAGCTGACATTGGTTGGAACTTTAAATACCATAGGAATGTTTTTCGGACTTCTTATCACAGGAGTTGTATCAGATAAGTGAGTGGTTATTTCAAAACCCATAAGAAAACAAGTCATTGCAAAATATTTCTCACAGAAATTAATCAAATAGGTCTATTCATCGGTTCTGTTGTTTATAGATGGCTTATGTCTTAGTGGAATTTAATTGATGAAGTGGTGGATCAAATTGTGAAGTATCAATATTAGAAAATAAATATTAACTTGACATTGAATTTCAAAGATAGTTAAGATGCTCAATATATTATTGATACTTTTTTGATTCATTGCTTAATCGATGAATTTTTTTTTATCTACTCCTCTTTCAATTGCTTATCATTTCAAAGAACGATTCCCATGTGAAGTTATTTTAACTCTAGCTGTGCTAGTGGTGTCGTCCGCATTGCTTTTAGTTTTTCACTCTCAAGCTACAGTTCCATCGAAGGAACAATGAGGAACATTGTGGAACATTTTTGTTGCTGTTGCGTGTTTCCGAAAATGTTCCCAATTGTTCCTAAATATTACTGTACTTAAGAGTATCAATGAGAAAATAAATATTTTCATGAAAAAATCACATTAATTTTCATTATCAATTTTTTTTAAAATTAACATAAAAGTCGCAGTTTTGTTAGTGTACTTGTATTTTTTTGTTTCTTTGGGACAACACAGTATCAGTAACGAATCAATAATATCACTCTCTTCAACTAAGTACCTATGTTTATTCTAAAATCAACTGAATATAACGAAATAGAAGAGAAGTACGGGTCCAAAAAATTATATATATATATATATATATATATATATATATATATATATATATATATATATATATATATATATATATATCTGTGTGTGTATGTGTGTGTGTGTGTGTATTTCTATAAAATAATAATAATAATGAAAATAATATAATTACCAAATATACTTGTTATAACATAGATATTAGGTACATATTCATATTCTATATATTTCATACAAATTTTTATTGCACCTAAGTAATTTAATACCTGTACAGGGTGGGCCAAATTGGACACTTTTAAAGGGAAATTCCTGTTTTCAAACTAGATAGATAAAAACTGATGACGGTGTCTGAGGCTCAATTTTTATGACAAACTTAATGGTGAAAACCACATATCGATATCTATCATCGTTTTTGAGTTACAGCATATTTTTCGAAGATGTTCATTTTCGAAAAGTTGCTGTAACTTTTTTCGTGTCAAAAACTCTTTGGTTCTATGAAAACATCCTCGAAGCACTTTTTTACTTAGAATTCAATGGTTTAAGTAATTTATTTTTTCAAATCATACATCAACAGTTATTGAAGGAAAAATCATTTTTTTAAATGAGACACCCTGTATATTTCTGCATATTACGATAGAACTTAAAATTACCATTTCAAAAATGTAGCACACTTGACGTTTTAGTAGAGTCATCTCTGAAATTCAGAGCTTTTAAGTTTATTCATGTAGACTTCGAAACGCACACTATGAACAAGTAGGCTTTGGACGAAGCGGCGATAAAACAGGAAGCAAGTGTTCACTAGTAGCTATCAATTGTTAGGAAAGCTGTTGACAGCAGTACTTAAAACTCATAGTTTCAGTAAAAGTGATAACAATTTATACTATATTTACACTAATAAATAAAACTAAAACAATAATAATAATAAAGAACAAAATATTTCTTTAGAAGAAGTGTTAAAAATGTCGAAAGTTTGAAGATAAGATCTTTCAACCTTCCCCAGAGGTAAAAGTCCATAGGCGTTAGTTCCGGTGACCTGGCCGGCCAACGGTTGGGTCCTTGGTTGGCTATCCAATTATTGCCTAAATTTGCAGCCAAAAAATTGCAGACAATTGCAGTGTTGTGAGGCGAAGCCCGGTCTTGCTGAAAATGTATTTTCCTGAGCTCCATTAGCGGCAATTCGTCAACAAGGGGTTCAATATGTTGCCTTAAAATTTCTAAATACCTCTGAGAAGTTAGAGTGCCATTACAAATGACGGGGCTGATAATTCTATCCCTAAAAACTCCTGCCCATACACTGAATCCAAATCTTCCTTGACTTCTCTGCTCCACAATAGAAGGAGGTTTTTATTGTGCCCAAGAATGAGATTTATAGCGGTTGAAAATACCGGCACTGCTGACATAAGCTCCATCTGGCAAATACAATTTGATAAAAAATCAAGCACTTGGTTACAATTTTCCAGAAACCAGTGGCAAAAATCCATGCGGCTTTCAAAATCTCCTGGTCTAAGTTCATGAACACTCCTGGGCCTGTATGGCTTGCATTTATACTTTTCAAAATTCGCCTATTGTTAGTTCTTGGTAGGCCTGTTGTAATTTTTAAATTTCGCATTGACGTTTTCGGATTATTTGCAACAGCTCTTAAAACGACTATTTCTTTCAATTCCCTATCCCTAGTTGATGCATATGATTTTGGCCTTATCTTTTCAAATTGACCACCATCAATTAGGTTGTGTCGCAATCTTGCGAAAATGTCTCTAAAACATTGCCTTCTATCTGGATACTGGATACAATACAAATTGTTTGCTGCATCTACATTTTCCGCGGTTAGTATAAAACAGACTATCATGTCCCATTTTTCATAATAATTATCATACTTCATTGCAAATGTGTTTGAAAAATGAATAAAAACCACAAATTGAAGAGCGTCTTTACTACTTATATCAAAATTTGACAGCTACTATAGAAACACTTGCCCTGTTTTATTGCCGCTTCGTCCAAAGCCTACTTGTTCATAGTGTGCGTTTCAAAGTCTACATGAATAAACTTAAAAGCTCTGAATTTCAGAGATGACTCTACTAAAACGTCAAGTGTGCTACATTTTTGAAATGGTAATTTTAAGTTCTATCGTAATATGCAGAAATACACAGGGTGTCTCATTTAAAAAAATGATTTTTCCGTCAATAACTGTTGATGTATGATTTGAAAAAATTAATTATTTAAACCATTGAATTCTACGTGAAAAGGTGCTTTGAGAATTTTTTCATAGAACCAAAGAATTTTTGACAGGAAAAAAGTTACAGCAACTTTTCAAAAATGAACATTTTCGAAAAACATGCTGTAACTCAGAAACGATGACAGATATTGATATGCGGTTTTCACCATTAAGTTTGTCATAAAAATTGAGCCTTAGACACCGTCATCAGTTTTCATCTATCTAGTTTAAAAACAGGACTTTCCCTTTAAAAGTGTCCAATTTGGCCCACCCTGTACCAAATATCTGCTAAATTTTCACCAGTCAAGCAAAAAATTATAAATTATCAAAATTACAATTGTTCTTCTGTGTTTTCAAATCTTCAAGCTAAGGGATACGCTTAACCCAAGAATCCATCAATTATTCCAAATTTTACTTATTTTAATTTTAAGCGGAATTAAGTAGGTGCCCAATGAGAAATTTAGTTAGTTCTGTTATCAATTCTTAAATATTCTAGCATTTTATGTAATTAGTTGCATGCTAAATATTTCTTATAAACAACATAACTTATTTTTTTCTTACATTAGGTACGGAAGAAAATTTGTTCTTTTGGTAGGAATGTGTGCGTGTGGAATAACTGGAGTTACCAAAGCATTTGTTCCAACGTACGAATGGTTCTGCATACTTGAATTTCTAGAAGCGGTTTTTGCTGCTGGTACTTATGGCTGTGCTTTTATTTTAGGTGAGTACTTCGAAACTCTTTCAAAAATACATTTTTTTTTTGATAATTGTTAATTTCAATTTAACGTTAAAACAATATATCGAATTATAAAAATCACATTTAGAATAAAATAGATATTTTAACAAGTTCAGAATGTAACAAATATTTTGTTTCCAAATTATCACTCAACGAACTAAAAATTGAGTACCTATTTCTAATAAATAATTTTTTTTTTACCAATACAATTTAGGTTTAATCAAATATTTTTTTAATTTCTTCAGTTATCCATCAATGACAAAATTTCGTGAGTATCTAAGGTACCAAGGTAACTTATTCAGAAAAATTGGAAATTTTTCCATTGAGATACCTTTAAAGGAAAAAATTATACTGTCAAAAATTATTCTATTTTATTTGTAATATTAATTAAGTTGAATTTTTGGTATCATTGCTGATTCTATTCTTCAACTCTAGTTACCTAATTCAGAAATATTCAGCATATTTACATGCAAAGGGAAAAATATTACGTTAAAAATTTTTCTATTTTCTTTGTAATTTTAATTGAAGTGATTATTTGGTATAATTTATTGATTATCCGTTTATTAAGTCTAGTTACCTAATTCAGAAATATTCACAAGTTTCACATGTAAAGGGAAAAAATTTCGTCAAAATGTATAGGTATTCTATTTTATTTATAATTTCAATTGAAGTGGTTTTTCGATATAATTGATCAACCCATTTATAAGGTCTACTTAGCTCATTCAGAAATATTCACAGTTTCTACGTTCATATACTTTTGAAGAAAAAATTACTTCAAAAATTATTCTATTATATTTGTAATATAATTGGGGTGAATTTTTGGTATAGTTGATTAATTCATTTATTAACTCTAGTTATCTAATTCAGAAATATTAACAATTTTTTTATTCAGATACTTTTAAAGGAGGAATATTACATATAAAATTCCATTTTATATGTAATATTAATTGAGTTGAATTTTTGGTATAATTGATTATTCCATTCAAAAACTCTAGTTACATGACTCAAAAATATTCTTAATTAAGAATAAAAGAGGGATTATTCCTACACATCGAAGGGATCGAACAGAAATTCAAAGTTTCAAGCAAAATACCAAGTGTCCAATTTTTGCGTTGAAAACTAGTTCATAAAATTCTGAAAATGCAATTTTGTTGAATATTGGATATGGCCTAGAAAATTATTGATAGCCTTAACAGATCTGATAAGAAGAAAATTTAGTGGTATTAAAATAATTATTGTTAATTTCCAAACAAAAAGAATAATGTAACAAACGGTTTCGATAATTTCCTATGTCATTTCAAGTAAATATTGGAAATAACTTAGTTGTGACATTGTACCAAATAAATTTCATAAATAACGTAATTGTTGTAACCGGTTGTAGAAATAAATTTTTTTGGAAATAATTAATTTCCGCGAATTAAAAAACAATTTCTAAATTTGTATAAACTAATTATTGAATAATTAGTTTATTCGTTATATTCAATTATTATATAATTCACACTACTAGTGAAGATCATATCAAAGTACTGATATCTTAACATTTTATAATTTCGAATTTAATACAGTATTTTTTAAGAAAAAACCATAAGCTTGGCGGAATATTTCAATATTTTCCACATTTCAATAACTCTTTGATAATTTACTTCAATCTAATTCGTAGAGAACAATTAGGATAACTCTGTATTTATAACAGATTCTAGTTCACAGGTGTGGAGTTGGTGACTCCAAAAAGAAGGGTTCTGACTGGATGTTTTTCCTGTACTAGTTACGCACTTGGTGAGGCGCTCGTTGCAGCAGTAGCATGGGCAGTCAGAGATTGGAAGTAAGAATTGTTCATTTATTTCAATGTCCGAATCATTTATACATATATATATATATATATATATATATATATATATATATATATATATATATATATATATATATATATATATATATATATATATATATATATATATATATATATATATATATATATATATATATATATATATATATATATAGGGCCGTAGCCGATGGGGCGCCAGAGGGGGATGAGCCCCCTCTGGAATAATTTAAGCCCCCTCTGGAAAATATACCAGAATTATTACAAACCAACAATTTTTATATCTGCGTTGAAACATAGAACTAGCCTAGTTACAAACAAATCTACCTAATCGTAAACCTGACTTAAAATTATTTACTTGCGGCATCTTTTAAACCGCGAAACATGTTGACGTTTTTATCCTAATATAAAATAACGACAACTAGCAGGGTTGCCAGAGTTTTCAGAGTCATGTCGCTCTTTAGACTCTGATTCGTCGCCCAAGAGCGCAACTGTGGTTGCGGCATGTTAACGGGGAAACATTGTATTTTTGCATAGAAAATTCACTTATTCTAGCAGTTATTTCATACGAGTTTTGCTGCTAATTTGTCGCCCAAAACCGCAGACACGAAAATATAGTGCACCCAACATGTTGCCTACTCGTCCAAAACAATAATAGGTATTTTCGGAACTTTTTGCTTGAATTACTATTACAATCAAAACCACGATTCCGTTGCAAATATCTTTATTTTTATATAAACTGTTCACAAAACATCATCATCATCTTTGTCTGTGCTTGAAGTTCTGGATTGGTTCTGCTACTGATACATATCAGAATTAAATTTTGCATACATAGCTTTGCTAGGCTCAAATTATTTACAGCAAATCTCATTTATTGTAAAGTGAGATCTAATGGACACAACTGAATTCGACATTTTTAGTATCATTTTGTTTCGAATTAAAAGTACTTGAATCGGCTTAAATCGGAGTTCACAGCTATACCAAAAAAGTCTGGAGCCAAAAAGTACGAGGAATATAGAACAATAAGCCTTATGAGCCAACTATTGAAAATATTTCTGAAAATCATACACAGAAGAATATATAAAACATGCGAAGAACAGATAGCGTTCACACAATTCGGATTTATAGACGCAGTCGGGACAAGAGAAGCTTTATTCAGTGTACAAGTCCTCGTGCAAAGATGCAGAGATATGAACTGTGAGGATCATGCCTGTTTTGACTATAGAAAAGTATTTCATAGGGTTCAATATCACAAGATGATGGAAATCCTGAAAAAGAGTGGTATAGATGATAAAGACCTAAGAATAATAATATATATATTATATATATAATAATAATATTATATATATATATATATATATATATATATATATATATATATATATATATATATATATATATATATATATATATATATATATATATATATATATATATATATATATATATATATATATATATATATATATATATATATATACAGGGTGTCCCAGAATTTTTTAGACAGGCTATAACTCTAAAACGGCTGAAGATAACTTCATAAAATTTGGTATGCAGCAATTGGACGGATTTTACAATATTGCGAATCCCTCATGACGTCAGCGAAATCATCACCGTAGCTATGACGTCATGTCATTATAAAATATCAAATGTAAAGGTGGTCGTGTGACTTCTCATATTAAAGGTCTTTTTATTCTGAATTCAACCATGTAATACACTTAGTATGTTAAAATTTATTAGTTGTGTATTTTCGATCGAAAGGCGTTTAACAAAATAAATAAAAGTTTAATAAACAAATTTAATCTCATGAAAATCAAGGCAATAATACCATTATTCTACAATTTTCAATAATGTGCTCAAAATGCCCCCTTCCGCTTCAACACAACCTTCTTCAATAGTTCACGCGTACATGCCGCTCTTATCATTTCCGGAGTAACAGCTCTACATGCTTCTTTTATTTTAATTTTTAAATCATCATCATCGCGTGGTTGATTTGAGTATACAATATCTCTTAAATAACCCCAAATAAAAAAATCGAGGGGTGATAAGTCTGGTGATCGTGCTGGCCATATACATGGTCCTGCATTACCGATCCAGAAAGAAGGAAATCTATTATTTAAAAACTGCGTTACCCTACCATAATTATGTGAAGCAGCACCATCTTGTTGCCACATCATTTCTATTCTTTCATTTAATGGAATATCCTCCAATAAATCTGGTAACTCATTTTGCAGAAACATCAAGTAACGTTCACCAGTTAATGCTCCATCATAAAAGTAAGGCCCTATAAACCTTCCATTAAATACCCCACAACAAACCCCACCTTGTTTGAAATCGAGATTCTCTTACCCAATATGGATTTTCTGCAGACCAGTAATGACTGTTATGCAGACGATTCACGACACCATTGTTATGAAAACGTGATTCATCACTCCACAAGATTCTATTCAAAATATTTGGATTATCTTCCATCATAGTTTGAATGTGTGTTATAAATGTAAGTCTTCGGACAAAGTCATTGGGCCGTAACTCCTGATTTAAGTGAATTTTAAATGGATGGTATTTGTGACTTGCAAGAATTCTTTGAATTATACTTTTACTAACATGAACTTCTTCGGCGAGACTTCCAACTGATACATGAGGATTAATTGCTACGTACGCTAAAATATTTACCTCATTTTGGTGCGTTCGAGCTACTTTTTCATGGTGCGTGTGTTTGGAATTAGGAAATGAACCTTGCCGCAACTTTCTTTCAACTTCATAAAATGTCTGACAAGATGGGATGCATCTTTCAGGAAATCGTTCTGCATAAAGAATACGAGCATTGCGGCTATTCCTTCTACATTCTCCAAAAATCATTAACATATCAACGTATTCATTATACATGAATAAAAATGGCATTTTCGATTAAGACGAATTCACTTCTACCAATTATTATAGTAACTACGAGAATTACATTCACTGTTTTCGTTGAAATGTCAGAATATTTTGACACCATGGCTAAGTACGATATTTATTTGAGATTTCGTAAAACTTGAACAGAACGACTACAAGCGTATTGTGGGATGTTCACGATTTAATAAATAAAATAAAAGAAGTAGGTACACTAGAGCTATTAAATCAGAAATGATAAAAGTGGCATGTACGTGTGAACTAATAAGGTTTGAGGCTTGTGTTGAAATTAATTGTAGAATAATGGTATTATTGCCTTGATTTTCATGTGATTAAATTTGTTTATTAAACTTTTTTATTTATTTTGTTAAACTCCTTTTGATCGAAAATACACAACTAATAAATTTTAACATACTAAGTGTATTACATGGTTGAATTCAGAATAAAAAGACCTTTAATATGAGCAGTCACACGACCACCTTTACATTTGATATTTTATAATGACATGACGTCATAGCTACGGTGATGATTTCGCTGACGTCATGAGAGATTCGCAATATTGTAAAATCCGTCCAATTGCTGCATACCAAATTTTATGAAGTTATCTTCAGCCGTTTTAGAGTTATAGCCTGTCTAAAAAATTCTGGGACACCCTGTATGTATGTATATATATAAATATATATATATATATATATATATATATATATATATATATATATTTATATATATATATATATATATATATATATATATATATATATATATAAATATATATATATATATATATTTATATATATATAATTATTTATTCCAATTGTTGTTGCCTGTGTACTATTTCTAATCTCTTGATAATTATTAGCAATATAACAGGCTTGTTGAATATCAAAACTTTTTCAAAAAAAGTTTTGATAAAGCCACGAATGTCGTGGCGAAACGTCAACTTTTTAATAAAATCGAGTTTTTTGAGATTCAACAAGCCTGTTATTGCTAATAATTATCAAGAGATTATATATATATATATATATATATATATATATATATATATATATATATATATATATATATATATTTAGTTTAGAACTAAGTTCTGAACTCAATCTATCGATGATTGTGGTGTGACCGATATTGCAATAGCAGTATATATTTTTTACTGCTTTATGATAATCAACATAGTATTATAATTTTTTTTTGGGTTCCTCATTCAACTTCTAAAATTTGAATTGAAAATTAATAATCTTTTATATTGTATAGTACCTAAATACCTGAATTACGACGCAAAACTTCGCCAGTATCAATACCTTCAGTAGTATATAATATTATTCACAATATTTATACTTATGTTTTGATTTTATTCTGTAATGATAATGTTATTTAGTACTTATTTCAAACTTTTATTAATTCGCAAAATAATATTGAAGTCATTCATGTGGTTTTGTCTCCTGTATGAGGTTAATTTTTTTGAAACATACTATTTTTCATATACGTAAATAGATTTTATTTCTTTTCATTTTAATTTGTTACAGGCATCTTTTGTCTTCATATTAATTTGTGTTGTTTTTCAGATTACTTATATACTTCCTCTATGGACCTTGCTTTTTATGTATATTTTTATATTGGTCCATCCCGGAATCAGTAAGGTGGTACTTAAGCAAAGGAAAACTAGAAGAGGCGAAAAATGTGATAAGAAAATTTGCCAAAGCCAATAACAAGATTATTTCAGAAGAAGCTCTCAATAAACTCAAGCTGGTTATTAAAGAACAAGAGAAATTACAGGAGTCGGTATCTTTCATTGAAATGTTAAAATCCTGGCCCCTGTTCCTGCGATTTATAAATTGTAGTTTTTGTTGGACCGCCTGTGCGTTTTTATTTTACGGTTTGACCTTGAACTCAGTCACTTTGTCATCCAATAGTTATGCAGATTTCATTTATATTTCACTAACCGAAATACCAGCTTATTGGGCATCTACATATATTTCTGATAGATTTGGAAGGAAGTACACTACGTCTGCATCTTTTGCTATTACCTCTATAGCATGCTTCGCATTCATATTCATTACAAATGGTGAGTATTAGAGCCCTTTCAGACTTGGATACTGTATCCGAGATACGCGTATGCCAGATACAGAAAGAGCATGCAGTTAAGGGCGGCCGCACATTTACTACAATCGGTTCCGATTGTCTGAAACGATTGTAGGATCAGGGCATCTGACGCTCAAATACCTATACTTTTATACTATCATATCGCACACCTACGATCCGATATCGGATCGGAAGTCCGACTCGGATGCACGAGCAGTGCGTCCTACCAATCGGACCGATAAAAAGTCGGATCCGACTACCGGAAGGCAAGCCGTGCATTGTTTTTACATAGTCTGCCGCCAACATACGATTATTTCTGTCAGTTTTTGACAGGGAGTATGAAAAAAGGAATTGTCAAACCATGTCGATACTGAAAATTTGATTACCACGGTCGAAAAATATCACTGCTTGTGACATTTGAATAAAATCGGACGTATTTTGTCGGTAGTGTGCGCTAGTGGTCCAATTTGAAATCGTATCAGACAATCGCATCCGATTGTAGTAAATGTGCGGCCGCCCTTAATTGTAGCTTACACACGGCATTCGGCACAGCATACCGTATCGCGATACTAAACGCATGTATTTTCCGTATCTGGGATACGCGTATCTCGGATACAGTATCCAAGTCTGAAAGGGCTCTAAATATTGAAACCGAAGTGCTTTTTCCTAAAATCCAAGAGTAATTAAGCGTTAAAGAGCCTTATTCTACATTGTTATTTGTTTTCGGATCTGGTAAAATAATAATTTTGAAAAGGTCAAAACTTATAGATAAGTAGATTCTAGGTTGAGTCATCTCATTGAATGTAACAGAGATTTATTGAAAACTAATGTGTTGTTTTCAGTCACTTAACTGAAAATGCACTGAAATTATATTTTGTACTCGGCATTTATACGTTCTCAAGAGCAGATTTAATATTCTCAAAAATGAGCTATCGCACAAAAACATGAAACATTAAACAATGTTTTACCTCAAAACATGACCTTTAAAAGAAGTCCCGCCAAATTATGAGCAGATAAGCATTTTATTGCCAGTTCATTGATTGTATTTATATTGAAAATGAGCGCATGAAAAGAAAAATCAAATATTTCTGTTTCAGAAATAGAATGGCTCCACATATTGGTGTACTGTATCGGCAAATTTGGAGCAACTTCAGCATTCATACTTATTTATGTTATAGCCAGTGAAGTTTTTCCTACATCCCTTAGACATACAACAATGGGTATAACCTCTATGGTAGCGAGATTAGGAGCCATAATGAGCCCTCAAATTCCTTTGATAGTAAGTTTGTCAGTAATATACACGATTTTGCATATTTACCTCAACACACACCTGCTTGTTCACCTACCTTTTTATGACATTCCAAAACTAATTTGATTGTCACACTTTTTAGGACAAGTACTTACTAGAAAACGGTTACCGGTTTCTCAATCTCACTGTCACTGTCTTGGAAGTCAGACAAAATTCATAAAACACAAGTACTTTATCTGCAATATTATCCCTAGGACATTTACAATGGACGAGATAATTTCATAACGAACGTGCTTCAGAAATTTGACATCATAGTTATTTATGTACCAAGTGCGTTATATAGATCCTAACGCCCGGGATCTAATAACGCACGCGGAGCATACAAGATTTTAGTTTTCACGAAAAAATTATTTTATTATAATGATTTGTTGATTTTTTGACGTTTGTGAATATTTTTGTCATCATATTTAGTGAATGTCATTGCTGCTTTCTTTGTGTAGTGGAATAATGGAAATGAAAATGAATTTACCCAAGAATATCATAGAAAATGCAGCCAAAGCTGCGAATGATCCAGAGTCGTATACGACAAGGATTATGAAGTATTTAATCAATGGAAGTTGCTTCATTTCTCCAAGTACAATGAGCGGGCGGTATGATCCATAACGCCCGCTCATAATGCCCTAGAGCATTATGAGTGTATTTATAGCAACCGTATCTAAGGTAAAATAAACAAATAATATGCAAGTGAAAAATAAAACTATTAGGCATTTGTCAAAGTTCGATGGATATTCGGTCAGAAAATTTGTTGATAAACAGGTCTAGGTGTCATAGTGATTGAAAATTACCCTGAGTATAGTTATCATTTAAAATGTTAATACAAAAAATAACTATATTAAATTGGCTGTTAGAACTGTCAAAAAAATGTCTGAAGCACGTTCGTTATAAAATTATCTCGTCCATTATCAATGTCCTAGGGATATTGTAGCTGATAAAGTACTTGCGTTTTATAACTTTTTTCTGACTTCCAAGAAAGTGACTAGAGAGGAATCGGTAACTAGTACTTGCCCTAAAAAGTGACAATCAAACTAGTTTAGTTTTGGAATGTCATAAAAAGGTAGGTAAACAAGCAGATATGTTTAGAGATAAAAATGCATTTGAAAACATTGAAGTGGGTGATATTCTTCACAGTCAAATTAAAAAAGTGGGACAGCAGAAAGTACAAATTAAACATTCCTTTAAAATGATATGTCACTCGACCCCCTGTCTCATTTAAAAATTTTGGGCTGATAGCTCTGAGGGTTAGGGGGTGGAAGCGGCGGAACCCAGTTTTATAGAAAATAGCTGTTTCGGCGATTTTCACAAATCTGTCTCTTCACGCAGATAACGTTGGTGGCAAGTTTTGAAATGAAAGCCCGGTGTATATATTATATATATATATATATATATATATATATATATATATATATATATATATATATATATATATATATATATATATATTATATATATATATATATAATTATATATAATATATATATATATTATAATATATATATATATATATATATATATATATATATATATATATATATATATATATATATATATATATATATGTATATACCATATAGGGTGTCCCAGAACCAGTTATTTTGGTTCAAAATTACCTCCTCCATCACCTCCTTTCCTTTGGACAGTCCTGTATATATGCACAACATTAAAACTTATTGCTTTAAAGATTCAATATAGATGTTCACGTTTTTCTATGCAGGGAAAATTGTGGAAACCTCTTCCTCTTCTGCTGTTTGCGTCACTGGCAGCTATTGCAACGATAACGTCCTTATTTTTTCCCGAAACTCTCAACTTAAAACTTCCAGACACTATAAAAGAGGCAGAAAATATAGGAAAGAAAACATCATCAGATACAGACAGTATTGATGGGTATTAATATAATTGTTAACTATGTTGGTATAATTTGGCTGACTAAAAGACTTTTAGTAAATAAAATTGAAGTTTATTGTTCATTTCGTTTTATTGAAATAATGAACATGTATGTATATATATATATATATATATATATATATATATATATATATATATATATATATATATATATATATATATATATATATATATATATATATATATTTTTATATATATATATTTATATATATTTATATATATATATATATATATATATATATATATATATATATATATATATATATATATATATATATATATATATATATATATATATATATATATATATATATATATATTTATATATATATATATATATATATATATAAATATATATAATATATATATATATATATATTGTTGGTGCAAGTTTTCGAAGTTAAAATTAATTCATTTTCATTATGCATCAGAGTTCTTTAATAGGCACTGTGCGCGTGTGAAGAAGTGCGCTGATCAAGACAGATCAATTCATTCATTGATAAAACGTTCGACCGATACAGTTTCCATATTTTTCACAAGTGCAATTTTCCAAATTTTTTCCATTTTCGCTGCATCGATCTTAGTGTTCCTGGTGGAGAAGGGGATCCCCGTGGAGCGACGATCGATGAAAACAAGGTAGGTGTCAAAAATAAGGGTTTTGATGCATATTCCGTTTATGTTAGCGGCAATTTTCATTACAAATACAGTCCACTTTTTTTCCTTTACTAGATGCGCTAACATATATATATATATATATATATATAATATATATATATATATATATATATATATATATATATATATATATATATATATGTGTGTGTGTGTGTGTGTTTGTGTGTTACACAGACATTCAGAAAGATACTTAATTTTCTAATATTTCAATTGAAAGTTATTTGTAGGTATCTATGAACTTCGAAAGGTCCAGAACTTCCTGTTTCAAGTGAGGTAAGCCCAGTAGCGGCGTTAGGGTAGGGTACGGTTGGGCGATCGTCCAGGGCGCCGGATGAAAGGGGCGCCGCAAGCGTCCCTTTGTAGCTCATCGATCATAGTTCAAGGTCTACTTACTCGTAAATTCCCTAAATTATGCGAAAGAATCTTGATGTTGGCAACACAAAAAAGTTCATGTATATAGATAAATATATCACAACAAAAAATAAAGACCTGAATATGCCATCTACATCTGGAAAACAAATGAATGTATCGGTAGTGGAGCCTCTATTACTCAGATGATTGAAAATTGTATTGAAGAGATTGTGGACAAAGTTTTCCAGAGTGAGGTTACAAATGCTTCTCTGGACGACTCCATGTACCGAAAATACAAATTCTAGATTACGTTAGAACTATTGTCCCGAATATATCGGATCCAGCCACTTGGCTAGTCGCTTGAAATAGAAAAATTATTGATCATATAATTACTGGTGGCCCAGTGCCAACTTACATATATACTATAAAAAGCTCAGTGACACACGTTGGGAAGCAAGAATAAGCTGTGTTAAATCAGTCCATTATCAAATTACTGCGATCCATGTTGCTTCAATCACTTTCGCTCTTGACACTCATAAAACTGATATTCAACTGTCTCATGAAGCAACTACTCTAGCCGTGCAGTTAAAAGACTTCAGCTTCATAGTTTCCTTGGTTGTTTGGTATGACATACTTTTTCAAATAAATATCGTTAGTAAATCTCTACAATCAACAGACATGGATCTCGATAATTGTACAAAAATATTGAAAAATTGCTGCAATTTCTTGGAAGACTATAGAAATGCAGGCTTCAAAAGCGCTATTTTTACTGCGGAGGAATTGGCCGACGAACTAGAAATTGAACCTGTGTTTCGAGCTACAATAAGAATTCGATGTGTTGAGCGTCAAGCTTGTGAAATTGCACGAGATGACCTATAACTCCAGAAAAGTTTCGAACAGTTAAATGAGGACTCGGAATCTTGGTCTTGTTTGTATGATATTAAACAAATTCCGAAAAAACCCTACCTTGTCAAACTTTGTGATGATCTCCAACTGAAATCAACTGTATACTCTAAATCAGACATAGATGGTTGTATGTTGTGTGATGAACTCGTAAGTCTGAAATCCTTTTTGCATAATCAGAATGTGGTTACTATTTTTTATATTTTTGTTTTAAATTTTATTACAGATCGCAAATTACAAGAACTGTATCTATATGTATAGATAGTATTGCGAATATTATTGATTATACCTGTAATGGTTGCTAGTGGGGAGAGGAGTTTTTCAAAGCTGAAAGCTGATAAAGAGGCCAGAAAAGTAAAATTTTATTGGGTTTTTTATAATAAATAATTATTTATTTTAATAAATAGTTATTTCATTATATCCTTTCCCTTTTTTCGTATAGGTTTGAATTGCAGTTGGGGGCGCCGTAGAAATCTCGCCTAGGGCGCCGGTAGTGTTAAAACCGGCACTGGGTAACCCCATGAGGAAATAAGGGAGATAAAATCATGTCTTTTTTTTCGAGTATACCTTGATCTTTTCAGAACTTAACTTCATTATTATTTCAAATTTGCATCGAGTTTGAAGAAAAAGTGCGAATAATATCCTCTGAAATGTTCAGTGAATATCTACTCACAGTGACAAACTTTGAGGGAAACTATAGATAAACAGATTATCTAAAATATTTTTTTTCCTTGGACTATCTCACAAATAAAAATTATCAAGCTAAAAGATATTCCTGCCATCCATAGTGATAAAGGAGCCACTATATGATCAAAATTCAAACTTTTCATTCTATTCAGAGAAGGTTCCTCTGTTTTCATATATTCGTAATAATTGGAAAAAATTTTACTAGTTATTCCCGCTTCTCTTATGTAAAATAAATATTTATTGAATAATACGAACATCGGATGGCCCTTATTGAAATAAGCAACTGTAAAAGTTTCAAATGTTGGTGTCGCAATTTCTCGAAGAAAATTTTGACCTGTACTCTTTTCAATAAACGTATCAGCTGCACTTGAAGCAACTGCTGCAAGTATAAGAGAGGCTTGGTCTCTTTTAAATGCAGTTCTGTATAAGCACACCTTTCCTAGACATTCCCTAAAATTCGTATTCAGATAATGTGCAATTTCTGGTGTAGTATTGATCAACCTCGCTACATACTTGGAACTACCAATTTTCAAACCCTTCGAAACTATGTCTTCGAAAGAATCAATGCCTTTTTCGTAATTGTAACCACTTAGAAGATAGGTGAACCTACATTTGAAGAAATAATTCATCATGTTTGATAAGAAAAATATACACACTATCAGAAGGCTATCGCTTAGTCTTTCCATTAACGCTGCATGCCTTTGTTCTAAAAACCAATGAAATGAAGTACTAGGTACAACTAAAATAGAGAGAATAGATGGTTTTCTGAAAAATAAAAGTTCTTTGAAAATCCATGATGCTGAGATTATCACAGTAGTCAACATCCATGCTATCCAAACTCGAAATGAAAAAATTTTCATTATGTAACTCCACCTTGGTAGAAGACGTGGTGAAGGTACAAACCATGCAAATCGGTCTGCTAGAATGTAAGATGTATATTCTAAATACTCTTGATTCTTCTGGATACCCAAATATATTCCCTTAAAGTTATCGTTGAATAAAAGTCCACGATAATTCAAGAAGTCTGGCATTCTATTATAAGTCACACAGAATCCGTTATATTCAGCAATAATATCTATAATTTCTTTCTGCATTACACTATTCTTGCATCTGTTGTGAATGCAGTTCACGTCAATTGGGGAGTACATGAGATTTATTGTCGAATTTGTCCATGATTTTTGCACGTTTTGAGGGTACAGATCACGGTCGATTGCCACAGCTCCATTTTCAAGACAACGGCCATATTCCAGAAATTCGTCATTAATTGCAGATATGTTTTCCTCCTTGTATGGAAAATAGGAGGAAATTATTCCGGTATTTAAATCGACAAATACTACGTTCACGATGAAATGGGATCCCAACAGCTTTAAACTTCTAGTTGTTAAATTTTGCGAAGCGAACAGAAACTTCGCTGTGGGATTAAAACTTTTGTCGTTCAGTAAATTTTCAATCAATAATTCGATGCCATCTTCGGTGAGATCCGTGATTAAATAAAAATTTGGTTTGATGGGATATCCAAGATCTATTATATTCTGGATATGGTCACGTAGCACTACAGGAAAATAAAAGCGGTCTTCCTTACTTACTACGTGAATGATATCTGTTTGTTTAGTGTAGTTGTGCAAAATTACATTTACACATTGCATTACATAACAAAATCTACGAGTTTTATTAAAAAGAAAATGCATTATGCATGAAGAGTGTTAATTCGTAAGTGTTACGTTGTAACCTATATTGAATGCACGGCGTTCCAATGTTTACCCCGTAAATACACCTTAAAAGCCTTCATTAATTCGAAGTGGTATAAATATTTACTTATTTGACCGTCTTTAACAGAACAGGAATAAATTTTACAATGCAAAAACATCTTTCATATAATATATATATATATATATATATATATATATATATATATATATATATATATATATATATATATATATAGAAAACAGAATTCTTCGTGTTAACGATACACGTTCGTGGCAATAAACTGAAGTGAACTAGGACATTTATTTGAAACTAATCAAACAAACCTCCTAGCGGAGCTGGTTATACGAGTTCACGAAACATCGAAATGCCCCCATATACCTTAGGATGGTGTATGTTAGAAACATTAAGTTGTCCATCACAATCAATGGAAATGATAGACAGTCTGTCTATCTGTGGAATGTGGTTCATTTGTTTCCGACTGGTGGCGCTGTGTCATATTTATATGCCATATAGTCACTGGAAGGAAAATATAACGCCGTTGGAAATATTTGGTTGGTTATCACTTTCGATGGATAGATGATACTGATGAGCCCCAAATAAGGGCGAAACAGACTGTCTATCATTTCCATTAATTGTGATGGACAACTTAATGTTTCTAACATACACCATCCTAAGGTATATGGGGGCATTTCGATGTTTCGTGAACTCGTATAACCAGTTCCGCTAGGAGGTTTGTTTGATTAGTTTCAAATAAATGTCCTAGTTCACTTCATTATATATATATATATATATATATATATATATATATATATATATATATAAACTTCTATTTTTATAATATATAATATTATATCAGCAAATCTAATTGCTTACATTGGACTGAATAGTCGTAGTAAGTAAGTAACGACGCGATAGCCGCGGAATATTTAATGAAACGTAATTTTCAACTTCATGACTTTTAATTTTTTCTAATGTTTATTAATGTCAAAGTAATTTTGATCTTCCAAAAGATTCGAGAGAGTTACGAATTTCGTGAAGAAATGTCAACTTTTAAATAAAATGGGTTTTCAAAGATTAATGGCAAGTTTATAGCTGATAAAAGATATTTGAGTAAAAGCATTACAGGCAAGAACAATTCAAATATATATTTATATATATATATATATATATATATATATATATATATATATATATATATATATATATAATATATATATATATATATATATATATATATATATATATATATATATATATATATATATATATATATATATATATATATATATATATATATATATATATATATATATATATATATATATATATATATATATATATATATTATATTATATATATATATATATATATATATATATGTATATATATATATAAATATATATATATATATATTCAAATTCAAAATTTATTGGTGATAACATACAATTGTATATACACAAGTCACATTTTGTATTACAGAGCACATAAAACAACACTGACAGAGATTAATTCTATAATACATAACACCTTACTCTAAAGCTCTCAGCCTACAAAACTTGCCAATAAGGTTGTGTTTAATCCTGGTGTCATGATCATGGACCTCACCATGGGACTGAAAGTACTCTTTATTCTGTTTCATGAGCAGCAGATTTTGCAAGGTGTATAGTGATGGAAATGTTAGGATACCCATGCTGGAGAAAGCAGCCCTACAGTCCTCCTTGTATTTCTGCCCACACATGACTCTAAGGACTCTCCTCTGCAAGCCAAAGATAAGAGAGGCATGCGACGAACCCCCCAAGCATTGATGCCGTAGGACATAATACTATGAAACAGTGCATAGTACGCTGATCTTATAGTGTTCGATGACACACATCCTGTCAGTCAAACACAAACACACCACTTCCCAATCTCGCACACACACTCCCAACATGTTCAACCCACATAAGCTTTGTATCGATCACCACACCAAGAAATTTTATTTATTGCATCAACCCCACGTAAAGAGAAAAGTGCCGATTGTGTTTTGTCTGCATTTAAGAGAAGCTTAATTGCCATGAGCCACTCTTCTGTCAGTGCACGAACAGCTGCCAGTTACCCAGCCACCTCCTCCTCAGTCTCCCTTTTGACATGCACGGTAGTATCATCTGCGAAGAGCACACACCCAGCGTCAGGTACATGTATACAAGTTGGTAAATCATTGATATAAATGAGAATCAGTATAGGTCCGAGGACCGAACCCTGTGGTACTCTGACGCTCAGCGGTAGCTCCTCCGACAACACACCACCAACCTTCACCACCTGTGAACGATCACTCAAATACGACCGTAAGAGCAAGACACTATCTGGGATGAAGTTGTAATGTTGCAGTTTTTCCACAAGGATGTCATGAGTAACACAATCGAATGCCTTGCTCAAGTCACAAAAGAGCGCAGAGAAGTATTTCCTGTCCTAAAATGAATCTAACATCACCCCAAGAAGATCCAGTATAGCTAGAGTAGTGCTCTTGTCCTTTTTGAAACCAAACTGCCTGTCGGAAAGATCCTGAGATTCAAAGGAATTTATTATTTGGGACACCAGAGCTCTTTCAAATATTTTTGATGTGATGAAGGAAAATTAAAAGCTGTGGGATTCAATACTCAGGAACTTATTTTCGATCGATTATTAAGTGCTTCCTTGATATCCATAAGTAAATCAAATAATTTTTATCCTGAGTTAATATGATTAAAATTTTGTTCGCGTTCATTCAGATAGCATTAAAATAGCTTTTATCTCCAAATAAAAGCTCCTTATTTGATATATATATATATATATATATATATATATATATATATATATATATATATATATATATATATATATATATATATAATATATATATGTATATTATATATAATATAATATATAATATATATATATATATATATATATATTATATATATATATATATATATATATATATATAGTATACAGTAGTTGCCGTCGAGTCACCAGACGTACAGCAGTACTTGAAAATGCCAAATGAGATTTTTGGCGAAACGTCGTGAAACAAACGGTGCTTCTCAGCGCCAACAAAACTTCCGAATCGGATTGAACCCCGGAATCTTTCTCTGATTCATTCCACCATCCGAGAAAACATTACGATATAACATATAATATATATACATAATATATATATATAAGGTATATATATATATAATATATATATATATATATATATATATATATAATATATATATATATATATATATATATATATTATATATATATATATATATATATATAATATATATATATATATATATATATATATATATATATATATATATATATATATATACCTATATATTCATTTTGGTGTGCTAAACCTTAGGAATACAATGAAATTATCGAATTAAACTTTCAAATAGCAAACAGTTAAGTATAAGTTGTTTCCGCTAATATTCCGTTATACATTATTTATTAATGTACTCAAACGCGTTATTAATGTGAAATGTCCTATAAAATTTCTAGTCTGTTATTAAGCTGCTCACGATCCTTCTTCCGAAAGTCAATGTTGTTATAGAATTAATTGCATAAGCTAGACACTAGAAGTTGAAAATACTGGCATTCTTTACTATAGGCTGAAAGACATAGCAGATATTCACTACGAAATAATTCTGCAATTTGTGTGCAATTAATTTACAACTTCTATTGACTCATTATTTCTTTTGGTGTAGTAGGATCTTCACGAAACGTAGGTAGAACTGCCTAAAACTAATTGTTTGTGTCAAATACCGAAATGTTCTCATGGAAATAACAAAATAATATAAATATATCAAATATAAATATTCATTTGCGTCAAACAGCAACAGCGTGTATGGCAAAGATAATAATAGGTTGAGAAATTTATTTGAAAAATTGATGATCAATAAACTCCGTTTAATCTAGTGATTCCATTGTGAGTAGCATAGGTGTCCAATTTTCTTACATGATCCCGTGAAGCATGAATGGGAATTCCATGTCGTCAAGGCTCATGAAAGTAACTCCGTTATATATATATATATATATATATATATATATATATATATATACACATATATGTATATATATATTATAAACATTTATACATTCTAGCAATTTTTCCAGACCAATAATGAAGAACAAAACGAAATTTAGGAAAGTAGGAGCTTTTGACGGGCTTATTGAAATTCTTCGAAGAGCACACGCATATCCAGGACCAAATGAAGAAACATTCACTCTATTTCTATTACTCAAATTTTCACTTCTCATCATCTTCTTAACATCTCCAATTATCATAGGCATTATTGGTCAATTATATTACAGCATTAAATCAGGTCAGTAGCAATAATATAATTGATATAGTGATTGTTGAATCGGTTTTAGACACTGTAGTCATATACACCTATATATATATATATATATATATATATATATATATATATATATATATATATATATATATATATATATATATATATATAAAGATTTGGTTTGGTTTTTGGTTGTTCCAGGTTCGTAAAAATACTTTAAATTACTAGATTAATTCGTTTTAATAGACGTTTCAGGAGTAGTACTCCCTTCCTCAGTATCTAAAATATAAATATAAAAATCTCAATAGACCAACATTGACTACACAAATATTTACACGTTTAACAGCTTACCTTAGTATAGACAATAAAATAAACATAAAAATAAACACATCTTAGAGTATAAACAATATCGTCAAACAATTATTATAATATATATTTTGAAAATGATTTTCTTTATTTGTCTGGCATGTCAATGTCAAACTTGATGATGTATTAGTTCTTTTCTTATTCTTTTCAGTTTGACTTGTTTTTTAAGAAACGGTAGGTAGAATTGACTAAGTTGTTTGATGTCTTGTCTGTCGTTCACTGTGTTCTCTAAATTTGTCTGTATATGGAACATTTCGTGTATTTCTCTATGTTTCTTGTTCCTTTGTGTTGTTAGTATTTTCGTTTCTTCGTAGTTAAAATCATGATTTTCCGTTAATTTGTGTTTGTTCAGTGCCGTAGTTGCTGCTTTTGTGTATTTGTGGGCATTTATCCGGTCCTGCAATCTTTGTGATGTTTGTCCTATGTATTGTTTTCCGCAATCCTTACATGGAATTGAGTAAACTACATTAGATTTTTTTGTAGTGGGTGTTGCAGTTTTTAGTTTACATTAGAGGAAGAATCACAAAAAGGGCTAAACTTTTTAGATATGACAATCTCGAAACTGAATGACAAGGTTCTCACGAAATGGTATAGAAAAAGACAAAACACAGATCGGATTCTTGATTACCAATCAGATCACCCTATTAAACAAAAAAAAGGTACAATTATAGGTTACATAGATCGAACCCTGAAACTGACATCACCACAATTACGTCCAGAAATGATACAGGAAGTAAAAAAACTGTTGAATAAGAACCACTATCCGAAAGGACTAATAACAGGAGTTATAAAAGAAAGAACACACAAGCTTTACAATACAGAAACAACAAAAAGAAAAATAGAAGACAACAAAACAAGAATCGCAATACCTTTCATGGGGAACTTCTCGTATAAATTAAAAAATATTTTAAAAGATCACAATCTCGAAGTCATCCACAAACCGCAGAATCAGTAAAACAAATTTTTCAGCAAACTAAAAACTGCAACACCCACTACAAAAAAATCTAATGTAGTTTACTCAATTCCATGTAAGGATTGCGGAAAACAATACATAGGACAAAAACATCACAAAGATTGCAGGACCGGATAATAAATGCCCACAAATACACAAAAGCAGCACTACGGCACTGAACAAACACAAATTAACGGAAAATCATGATTTTAACTAACGAAAAGAAACGAAAATACTAACAACACAAAGGAACAAGAAACATAGAGAAATACACGAAATGTTCCATATACAGACAAAATTTAGAGAACACACAGTGAACGACAGACAAGACATCAAACAACTTAGTCAATTCTACCTACCGTTTTCTTAAAAAACAAGTCAAACTGAAAAGAATAAGAAAAGAACTAATACATCACCAAGTTTGACATTGACATGCCAGAACAAATAAGAAAATCATTTTCAAAATATATATTCTATAATAATTGTTTGACGAATATTGTTTATACTCTAGATGTGTTTTATTTTTATGTTTATTTTATTGTCTATATACTAAGGTCACAGCTGGTTAAACGTGTAATATTTGTGTAGTCAATGTTGGTCTATTGAGATTTTTATATTTATATTTTAGATACTGAGGAAGGGAGTACTACTCCTGAAACGTCTATTAACGAATTAATTAGTAATTTAAAAGTATTTTTACGAACCTGGAACAACCAAAAACCAAACCAAATCTTTATTATATAAATGACCAGCGTAATAAGGTGAAGTGAGAAATTTTTACATATATATATATATATATATATATATATATATATAATATATATATATATATATATATATATATATATATATATATATATATATATATATATATATTAATATAATATATACTATATATAGATATATAAATATATATATATATATATATATATATATATATATCTTTATATATAAAAATAAAAATGAATCCTTATTTCCCTTGGTCCCGCCATCACGCTTGAACGGCTGGACCAATTTCACTAATTCTTTTCTTGTTGTGTTTTTTATTGTCAGAAGAAGGTTCTTATGGAAGAAAAAATTAAGAAAATTGCGCGGGAAATTAGAAAATCTCTATATATAAAAATGAATCCTTATTTCCCTTGGTCCCGCCATCACGCTTGAACGCCTGGATCGATTTCACTAATTCTTTTTTTGTTGTGTTTTTTATTGTCAGAAGAAGGTTTTTATGAAAGAAAAAATTAAGAAAATTGTGCGGGAAATTAGAAAATCTCTATAAATAAAAATGAATCAACGGATGGACCGATTTCACTTATTCTTTTTTTGTTGTGTTTTTTATTGTCAGAAGAAGGTTCTTATGAAAGAAAAAATTAAGAAAATTGCGCGGGAAATTAGAAAATTTGAGAATAATTAAAAACAATATAAAATTATTTCTAAAATTCTTTTTTTGTTGTGTTTTTTATTGCCAGAAGAAGGTTCTTATAAAAGAAAAAATTAAGA
The DNA here is from genome assembly GCA_030704885.1 of Cynegetis impunctata. NCBI lineage: Eukaryota > Metazoa > Arthropoda > Insecta > Coleoptera > Coccinellidae > Cynegetis > Cynegetis impunctata. The sequence continues at coordinate 7,003 of JARQZK010005293.1, read as the reverse complement.
AAATTGCGCGGGAAATTAGAAAATTTGAGAATACTTAACCACCATATGAAATTATTTCTAATCTATGTCATTTTTATTTTGTCATGACTTAAAATAGAAAAATTCATATCACTCTCACTTGTTTACCCACAGATCCGCAATAGGGCTGCAAGATGGCAATCGAAAATAACAATAGTCGGTTTGAGAATAGGTCGTAATATATTTTTCATACTCCCAATAATTAACATTTTGCCGGGCCAGATAGATTGATAGATATATATTTAGATAGACAGATAGATTGATAGATAGATAGATAGATAGATAGATAGATAGATAGATAGATAGATAGATAGATAGATAGATAGATAGATAGATAGATAGATAGATAGATAGATAGATAGATAGATAGATAGATAGATAGATAGATAGATAGATAGATAGATAGATAGATAGATAGATAGAGAGAGAGATAGATAGATAGATAGATAGAAAGATAGATAGATAGATAGATAGATAGATAGATAGATAGATAGATAGATAGATAGATAGATAGATAGATAGATAGATAGATAGATAGATAGATAGATAGATAGATAGATAGATAGATAGATAGATAGATAGATAGATAGATAGATAGATAGATAGATAGATAGATAGATAGATAGATAGATAGATAGATAGATAGATAGATAGATAGATAGATAGATAGATAGATAGATAGATAGATAGATAGAGTGATAGATAGATAGATAGATAGATAGATAGATAGATAGATAGATAGATAGATAGATAGATAGATAGATAGATAGATAGATAGATAGATAGATAGATAGATAGATAGATAGATAGATAGAAAGATAGTAATATAGATAGATTAGATAGATAGATAGATAGATAGATAGATAGATAGATAGATAGATAGATAGATAGATAGATAGATAGATAGATAGATAGATAGATAGATAGATAGATAGATAGATAGATAGATAGATAGATAGATAGATAGATAGATAGATAGATAGATAGATAGATAGATAGATAGATAGATAGATAGATAGATATATAGTTAGATAGGTAGATATACATCGGCAGATAGATGAATAGATAAAAATAATTTATATGGCAGAACAACGTTTGTCGGGTCAGCTAGTATATATATATATATATATATATATATATATATATATATATATATATATATATATATATATATTTATATATATATATATATATATATATATATATATATAAATCAGAATTCTTCGTGTTATCGGGATACGTCCTCGGCAATGAAATGAAGTAAACTCATTAATTTGAAACTAATCAAACAAACCTCCTAACGGAGCTGATTATACGAGTTCATTAGAACGAAAATATAAAAACGTTTGAAATGATACTGATGAGCCCCAAATAAGGGCGAAACAGTCTGTCTATCATTTCCGTTGATTGTAATAAACAACTTAATATTTCTAACATTTACCGTCTAAAGGTATATGGGGATATTTCGATGTTTCGTGAGCTCGTATAACCAGCTCCGCTAGGAGGTTTGTTTGATTAATATATATATTTGATTAGTTTCGAATAAATGTCCTAGTTCACTTCATTTTATTGCCACGAACGTGTATCGATAACACGAAGAATTCTGTTTTCTATATATATATATATATATATATATATATATATATATATATATATATATATATATATATTATATATATATATATATATATATATTTTATATATATATATATATATATATATATATATATATAATGTATATATTATATATATATATATATATATATATATATATATATATATATATATATATATATATATATATATATATATACCATACAATGCCTATACAAGTTGTAACTTCAATTAGGGATTAGAGTGTTATATTAGGTATAATAAAACGACATTCTATTTCAATGTTTATTGCTTTCATATTGTCGTAATTAAAATAAAAAATTAGTCTCTATTCTCATATGGTGAGAAATTATGACGTTTAGAATTGCACGATACGTTAGATCTTTTACATTTACATAATTTTGAAGATCATTTTTTATTGCACTGTGCTTTTTGTTCCTTGTTTCGTTCCTACTCTGTATAAACCATCAACTGTTTAATCTTTTTAACATTTCGAGCATCGCTTTTGACTGTATCAAAGATGGGAATAGGTATGGTTACAGTTTTTCCAATAGCGACTGGCTGAAATTTTTGTTCAGTTAATTGTTCCATAATATCAGCCTGAGCTTGAAGACCTTCAATCGCCTTTTTTAACTTATGCTTATATTTTTTTTCTGTACACAACGCATGCATGTAACTTCACTTCCGAATCCTTCATAGTCTGCACCGAGTGTGCTGTCAGCGAACACAACATGCAAGGACTGAAAACAAATTATACACCCATCTTTAATCATGCCGGCTCTTCACGTTGGCCAACGTGTGGACGCGGCGGCTATAATTCAGCCACATCCCTTTGATCTTTTGTTAAAAACTGACACCACACGGATCTCGCTCCAACTTGTGGGACATTATTCCAATACAAACCAAGGTAAGCATAAACACCCGTTCTACATGATGGCCATAGGAATTGGCCACAAAATTCGCCACAATATTGGCCAACGTGAATAGCCGGCATTGCACACCTTCCGCTCAATCTACAAACATGAAATGAAAAAATAGAGAACACATAAAAACCTGTTCAAACATGTTAGAAGTACAGTACTGATCGACCTTTGACCGAGTGTGCCAGTCGATTCTAGGAGCTACTAGGCAAAGCTCGAAACAGATCATTTTACTTTCGACGTTTTACTGAAAAGTTAGGAACTTCTAGGTTTGACTAAGAATATTTTAGTCAAAGGACGAAAATGGAAATTATTTGAGGGTTTGCCCACAGACTTTGGTCAAACCTAGGATGAACCAGTCATTCCAGGAAGACACTGCATATCGACCTTCAACTATAACATATATATATATATATATATATATATATATATATATATATATATATATATATATATATATATACAGGGTGTCCCACCGGGAAAGAACGCGATCTGTATATGGAAAACTACACGTAGAAAACTTTTGAAAATTTGACAGTATACTAATGTTGATAGGGGCAACTCGACTAAAATATTTTCAAGATGGTGGCACTTCCGGTTATACCGGAAGTAGATACCAACTTGCTTATTTCAAATTGGATAAACTATATATTAATACATTTTCAGATTCTACGCAAGATTCTAGGCAGATTTTATGTATTATGTCCTATACCTAAGTCTAAGCGTTTTTGACATATTTAGGTTTTTATGTCAAAAATGACGATTGCAAGCCCTAATATAATTATCAATTGTTCCTATGAGGAAGCCTTTTTTACTTACTTTGGGGTAGATTCCTTATTCAAAAGACTTGCTTCAATAGATTTTGTATAGTATTTGGATAACTAATCATACAGGGTGTTCGAAAAAGAAGATCTAAAATGAGATTGAGAAAACTGACAAAAATCAAGTTTTTCAAATGGAAACCCCCCATTTTTCTTATTTTGCAGTATTTAGCTTTTAAAAAGAAAAGAAGATAACTTTGTAAAAAGTTATCTATACCTAAAATTTGAAGTTTTAAAAATATTGGCAGTTTAATATTTTTATATGGCGATTTTGCATTTAATCGTTAAACAATTAGATCTAGGATAGCCACGATCGTATTTGACATTTCAAATCATCGTAATGGCACCCCGGTTAAATTATACAAACGAAGATTATTTAAACTTATTTATTATTTATGGACAATGTGATGAATTACCTATTTCAAGAACATGTGATACATGTGCGACCCGATATCCTCATAAACAAAAACCATCACCAAATACTGTTAAACGAATTATAGAAAACTTCAAGAATTTTGGATCCGTAAAAGCATAAGTGTACAAAAAGAAACCCGTTGTTAACAATGAAAATATTGAAATAGCAATTTTGGGATATTTTGAAGCATATCCAACAAAATCTTCAAGGCAGATAGCATTATAATCAGGCTTATCTAAATCGTCAGTTCTAAGAATTTTACGGAAACACAAATATCATCCCTATGCTATCCATATTTTCATTAGTGCAGCATTTAAATGAAAATGATTTAGATAAGCCTTAAAATTTTTAATAATTTTAATTATCCTAGATCTAATTATTTAAGGATTAAATGCAAAATCGCCATATAAAAATCAATATTTCGAAAACTTCAAATTTTAGGTATAGATAACTTTTCACAAAGTTACCTTCTTTTTAAATGCTAAATACTACAAAATAAGAAAAATGGGAGGTTTCCATTTGAAAAAATTGATTTTTGTCAGTTTTCTCAATCTCATTTTAGATCTTTTTTTTCGAACACTCTGTATGATTAGTTATCCAAATACTATACAAAATATATTAAAGCAAGTCTTTTTCAATAAGGAATCCACCCCAAAGTAAGTAATACGGGAATCCTTATAGGAACAATTGATAATTATATTAGGGCTTGCAATCGTCATTTTTGACATAAAAACCTAAATATGTCAAAAACGCTTAGACTTAGGTATAGGACATAATACATAAAATCGGCCTAGAATCTTCAAAAGTTTCCTATGTGTAGTTTTCCATATACAGATCGCGTTCTTTCCCGGTGGGACACCCTGTATATATAAATATATATATATATATATATATATATATATATATATATATATATATATATATATTATATATTATATATATATATATATATATATATATATATATATATATATATATATATATATATATATATATATATATATATATATATATCATATATATATATATAATATGTATATGTATATGTATATGTATATGTATATGTATATGTATATGTATATGTATATGTATATGTATATGTATATGTATATGTATATGTATATGTATATATTAAAACAATGGTTAAAAATAACAATTTACACATTTATTATAAAAAATAACGCATGACGCACGTTTCGGTGGAACTTCACCTTCTTCAGATGCTAATGGCAATCTAACTATGATTCTCTGTTATATCGAAAACAAGAAATGACAAATTATGTAGAAGGGGTAAATACAAAGATGGTTACAAATAATTATTAGAAAAGGAAAAACCCATTCTGAACTGCTAGTCAGGTAGTTCGGTGATTTTGAAAAGATTAAGAAGGGGGCTTGAAGTATGATCGATTTGGCTATTCAATAGGAGACCGGAATGCTTGTATTTATTTATCTGTAATGATTCTAAAAAATTAAGTTTAATTCCTTTACTTTCAGTATTTAATATTTTAAAATCCAAATTTAATGTGTGATTTTCTTGATTAAATTTGTTGTTTCATTGGTACTCTTAGACAACTAGACTGCTTTCAAACATTCATTAATACTTTACACCCTAATATAAAATTCACTTTAGAAATGGAAAAAGATAACTCGATTAACTATTTGGATTTGAAAATAACAAAAGTAGATAACAAACATAATTTTTCAATTTTTCGCAAACCATCGCACACTGATAGCGTCATACATAGTACTTCCCTACATCCTTTCCAACACAAAATGGCAGCTTTCAATAGTATGGTACATCGTTTAGTAAATATCCCACTTTCAAATGCCAATTTTTAATTTCGAGAAAAATATAATTAAACAAATTGCCGTAAATAATAATTATGATCCCAATATTATAGACAATATGATAGATAAAAAGTTTTTTCAAAAATGCGATTAACCAGGTGTACCCCCTTACTAAAAAATAATATCAAATACAACAGCCTCACTTTTATCGGAAATTCAAGTAGAAAACTTAAATCTCTCTTATCTAAGCACAACATTAACATTGCTTTATCGTACGGTAATAATTTAGGAAATCAATATAAAAAAATAATAAATCCAAAGTTCATAAAGATAATAAATCAGGAGTTTATAAAATTAATTGTGGCGATTGTGATAAGTTTTTACATTGGTAGAACTTTCAGAAGTTTTTCAAACTAGAATTTCAGAACACAAGCGTAGCTTTTGTTAATCAGAAGTCGGATTCACATTATACAAACCATTTAGTCCAAGAAAATCACACATTAAATTTTGGATTTTAAAATATTAAATACTGAAAGTAAAGGAATTAAACTTAATTTTTTAGAATCATTACAGATAAATAAATACAAGCATTCCGGTCTCCTATTGAATAGCCAAATCGATCATACTTCAAGCCCCCTTCTTAATCTTTTCAAAATCACCGAACTACCTGACTAGCAGTTCAGAATGGGTTTTTCCTTTTCTAAATAATTATTTGTAACCATCTTTGTATTTACCCCTTCTACATAATTTGTCATTTCTTGTTTTCGATATAACAGAGAATCATAGTTAGATTGCCATTAGCATCTGAAGAAGGTGAAGTTCCACCGAAACGTGCGTCATGCGTTTTATTTTATAATAAATGTGTAAATTGTTATTTTTAACCATTGTTTTAATATGTTTATTAATTTACACCAAGTATCGGCCCAATCAATCGCAAAATATATATATATATATTATATATAATATATATATATATATATATATATATATTTATAGTATTATTATATATTGTATATATATATTATATATATATATATATATATATATATATAATATATTATAATAATATAGTAATATATATATATAATATATATATATATATGATTATATACTATATATATATATATATATATAAATATATATATATATATATATATTTAAGATTTTTTTCAGGTGACCAGCTCAACTCACTCCAGGCTGGACATAAACTAATAGAAGTCATCAATATGTTATTGTTATTTATTTTATTATTCATAACTGGAAATAGAACTCTTAAATTTCTCAACAGAGTCAAGCAAAGCAACGGCGAAGATCGAAAAAATGTAAATGCGATGGTGATGAAGTATGAAAAACAGATAAAAATTTCGTATGGTTCTATGATACTTCTTTGCATATTATACTGTGGGAACTCTTATTACACTCAAAGT
>JARQZK010005292.1:5000-57530 GCA_030704885.1 Cynegetis impunctata | reverse complement strand
ATATTTCCATGTTTGAAAAGCTGTACTTAACGAATCTAATGGATGCTGTTCAGTTTCGACGTAGTTACTTGTAGCACTCATGATGTTAAAATGATTATTTACTGTCACAGTATTTATTGATACCTGAATACGTTTGAGTGATATGAAATGAATTGGTCTCTAATTGATTAAGCTGTATTCATTTTGTCCTATCGTTGAATATTTACCTACAATTATATAATAAAAGTAATTATTTGTTCGATAAATCGAATTATTGTGTATCGTGTTATCGAATTCTCGATTCGAAAGCTTGAATATTACAAATATTCCTAATTTTTAAGCATAATAAAAAATTGAGTTTCTGAGAGAACAATTATTGAAGCGTATGAAAATTTACAAAAACTTGAAGTCGCTTCTTTTTATCAGATTTAGCAAGGAGAGGATCACCAGACAAGTACATTGGCCTAGGGCCAAATTTGGGGATACCAAAATGTAGCGTGAAAATCTGGGTCAAGGAAAAAGATACAGACTACTAGTTAGAAATACAGGGACACAGCAAAACCTTCATAAGAATACCTGACAAAACACTCACATATAGACTGGTTAGCCAGGGCCTGTTTCTCAAAGCACTCATAACTATTAATAATAGTCAGGGAACTAATAATATTAGTGATTTTTAATAGAGAGCGTTTCTCGAAACTGGCAACCTATTTTAATAGTTAATGGTTATTAAAACTTTTTATGAGTGCAGTAGTCTAGTAAAAATAGCTATTTTGTTTCTCAAACCTGTCAACCAATAAAAATTACTATTATTATGAGTGACGTTTCTATAAGTCCGGTGACACTTATAAATACAACTATCTGTAACTGTTAACGCTTTGAAATTTTCCCACTAGCAAGTCGTACATCTGTAGAAATGTCCCCTTCTGAGAGTTCGATGACGAACATGCAGTTCTTGTGAGAAACGCCAAAATATATAGAGAAAGGATTAATTATGAAATAATGGAAGAAACGTATCAATTTAATGAAAGATTTAGAATGCCAGCACAAAAAATTTATAATCTAGTGGACCATCTAGAGCCTCAATTAAAGTTTGTTTCACAGAGTTTATTTGTACTTTGACAACCAATTTTTGTTTGACACTCGTAAACTCATAAAAATAGCTACTTGATTTACGTCTCATAAAAAAATAATAGAGAAACGCAATTTAGCAGTACTATTAGTTTTTACACTGATAGCTATTAACTCATAAACTAGTAAACTAATACTTTCGAGAAACAGGCCCGGACACAAATCAGGACTATAGGTAATAAGAATTCTGACGGCTCACATGGCCGTCAAATCGCATCTAAACAAAATGTGCTTGTTGTTGAAGTCTAAAGACGAAACATTAATTATATTTTGTTTAACACTGTACATAATGTGTACTTATTTATTTTTAGTTGGCTCGTTGACAAAAAAGTCAGTTGTTTGAATTTATTTTTTAATAAAAGTGTCATTGTTTTTTCTTACAAGAATTAAGTAAAGATCTGTTTTAAATAGGTACTTCAACACTTGTAAACGAAAGAGCTGAACTGCAGACTATTCAATCAAGTAGAAATAGTCCAACGCATCATTTGTGAATGCGTTGCCCCGATTCGAAAGAAACTGTCCATTTTTGGGGAGCTCAGCTGAGGTTGAGAAACTGTACAGACTGTCCCATTTTCGACATCCTTACAGGATAACTCACTTATGAAGATAGAGATGTTGGCTCCTTTTTTGTGAATTTCACGATACTACAAACAAAATGTTCACAGCTTGCTTCGTTTTTGAGATACAATGCGAAATTCAGAATATTGCATTTAGGCCCCTATATATATATATATATATATATATATATATATATATATATATATATATATATATATATATATATATATATATATATATATATATATATATATATATATATATATATATATATATATATATATATATATATATATATATATATATATATATATATATATATATATATATATATATATATGTATATATATATATATATATATATATATATTATTTATTCGAATTGTTGTTGCCTGTGAACTATTTCTAATCTCTTGATAATTATTAGCAATAACAGGCTTATTGAATTTTAAAGAATTCGATTTTATTAAAAAGTTGACGTTTCGTCACGACATTCGTGGCTTTATCAAAAGTTTTGATAAAGCCACGAATGTCGTGGCGAAACGTCAAGTTTTTAATAAAATCGAGTTTTTTAAGATTCAACAAGCCTGTTATTGCTAATAATTATCAAGAGATTATATATATATATATATATATATATATATATATATATATATATATATATATATATATATATATATATAAATGTATATATATATATATATATATATATATATATATTTATATATATATATATATATATATATATATATATATATGAACGAGTACTATAGTATACCCTCCAGAGGCCGTTGCAAAGAGAAAAAACTTTCTTAATTTTTATTTTTCGAATGAAATATATTCACCATATATATATATATAAATAAATATATATATATATATATATATATATATAAAATAAATATATATATACATATGTATATATGTATATATATATATATATATATATATATATAAATATTTGATAGCTTGGAAATATCGACTTGATTAGACTTGAGAGAAATTGTTTAATCGGGATGTAAGTCACAAAACTTGAACTGCGGTAAAACTCTTTATTGAAGAAATTACCTAGCTTTCGGTCATTTGCATGTCCATCATCAGGGGTACTACAAAAACAATATAAAACCAATATATGGTAAGACATTTGGTCTTACCATATATTGGTTTTATATTGTTTTTGTAGGATACGTAGAAGTCGCAATGAAGAAAATGTTATTAACGTATTGGCGTTAGTTAAGTCGGAACCTCATTTGTGTATTCGAAAAATTGTAAGACATTTGGTCTTACCATATATTGGTAACCTGGAAGTTCATAAACCAGATATCCCATTGAGACCCATTATATCAAGTGTAAATAGTCCAATGACAAAACTATCGAAGTTGATGGCTGATATTCTTAAGTCAGCATATAACACAAATAATGATTACTACATAAAAGATACGTTTGACTTCGCAAATCAAATTAATAATTTCCAGCTTCCTAACGATCACAAAATAGCATCATTCGACGTGGTAAACCTATTTGGAAATTTGGAAAAAAATAATGACATCAAGGTTCTGGAAAAAAAATGGGACTTGATTCAGGATCATACGAACATTGATAAGAGACTCTTTCTGGAGATCACGTTGTTCATTCTTGAAAACAACTACTGTACATTTCGTGGTAAATTCTACCAGCAAACATTTGGCTGTGGAATGGGGTCAAAACTAAGTCCAATTATATCATTGTATGTAATGGATGATTTACTGGATAACAGCATAAATAAGTTGAAATTCAAAATACCATTTATAAAAAAATTTGTTGATGATATTATTATAGCCTTACCGGAGGATCAAATTGAACACACAATGAAATGCTTCAATTCCTATTGCAAAGATCTGCAGTTTACCATTGAGATGGAAGATCATGAACAAGGAGTACCGTTTCTCGACACAAAAGTACACCGACATAATAACACTATCAAATTAAACTGGTACAGAAAGAATACATCATCGAATAAATTCATAAATTACCACTCTGACCATAATATGAATATAAAAATTAACTTTATTAAGGGAATGAAAGAGAGAATTGTTAGAATATGCCACGAAACCTTCAAACAGAATGGATTAAAAAAATTATTCGAAATTTTAAGACAAAATTCATATCCAGCTGTTTTGATAAATAAACTTTTATATAGTTCGGATACAACACTTGTACCTGGATCTGATGTACAACAAGCGAAAAAGGACACGGAAAAAAAACTATATGCATCTTTTCCTAACATAAGAGAACTGACATCCATGATTAAATCTATTTTCAGAGACGAAAAGGTACTACTGACAGCTTATAATCAAAAAACGAAGAAATCATTGTATAGCAATCTCAAAGGACCCAATACCAACAAATTTGAAAAGTAATGTGGTGTACCAGCTAAACTGTCAGGATTGTCAGGGTGTGTACATTGGTCAAACATCTCAATGGGTTAGAAGTAGAATATCTCTACACAAATCAGATATCACAAAGAACGAGGATCGATGTGCACTAGCAATACATGCACATAACTTAGATCATCGAATTGATCTCGAAAGCGTGAAAATACTAAAAATGGAAAAAAATTACCACAAAAGATTAGTACATGAAATGATCCAAATTAATAAAAGTGAATTTACTATAAACAAGAAATCCGACACTCAAAAACTTAGCAATATCTACAGTTACTTATTAAAAAAAGAAAAAGGGAATGAACTCTATGACGGACCATTAGACGAATGATGGAATACCAGCATGTCAATTTCGACTTGTCATTGTGATATCTTCTTGAATAATAAATACGCAAATGGTTACCAATGTTGAATATTCAAGTGTTATTAGTTTTTTTTTTATATGTATCCAGAAAAATCCTGTATTTTAACTCATATGTTTGCTATATTTCGGACGAAATTCTTGACTAAATGTATTATAACCTCGTTTTCGGTGAGAACATAATGATTTTTCATGTTTGATGGTTTAACTAATGTATGTCTGTAATAATTTCTAGAAACCCTGAAAAAGCAATAAATGATTGCGAAAGCTCGGTAAAGAAGAAAGAGTACACTTCCCTTTTTCCCATAAGATACCTGAGTCACTACACCCTTAACTTAGTACAGTTTCATATCTCAAAAAGGACTCTTAATTTTTATAAACTATATATATATATATATATATATATATATATATATATATATATATATATATATATATATATATATATATATATATATATATTTTATATATATATATATATATATATATATATATATATATATATATATATATATATATATATATATATATATATATATATATATATATATATATTTATATTTATATATATATATATATATATATATATATATATATATATATTTATATATATATATATATATATATATATATATATATTTATTTATATATTTATTTATTTGGCTCACGTAATAAGAACTGATGTTAACACAATGATCTCATCACTTTGTCTTAATGTATTCAATTTGTAAGGTGCCTGATATTTTTATATCTCATAGGAGAATGTGAAAAACTCACAGGGGTTACTTTCAGAAGCGAATATTAGCGAAAATTAATTTCTTTGTATAGGCATAGGCATGGGGGTTATTAGGAAGGTTAATTTTGGACAATGGGAGCATATTCTCTGATATATCTTGAAAGAGGTGAAGAGTCAAGAACGCGTTATCAGGGGGGATATTTTTTCGATAAGTTTAAGTCTAAAACGATTAGTTTCGGCAAAGCGGCTATTTTCATGGATTTTCACAGTGAATAGTGGCCCCGTGGTATGGGTATGAGATAAGTAATTTCTACTCATAATATGGTTTAATATAGGTATTACAGAAAACGATAAAATTGACAGATGCTTACTTCTAGAAAATTCATAGTTTCATAGAAAATAATTCATTTTAATCGAATAAAAAACACTTTGAGCAAAATAGGAACATTGTGACTTAGCTCTGCTGTTCATGTGTTTTTCATAGTCAGTGGGAATTACCGATTATAACTTGAAAAGAAGTGAACTCACAATAATTCACAATTTTTTTATGTGAAATAATTCAATCAGCACGGCAATGTGACATGTTTTGCCTTATTTAATATATTTTTTATGAAGACAACATTTAGTTAATTATAGAACTTGCCCATTTCATTAAATTATAAAAAGCAAAATGTTCAATAGGTATATCTCGAATCATTCAACTCAACCAAATTTGTTACATTCAACGGCATTATTATTTAAAACATAGTATATCATTCAACAGTGAAGACACAAAAAATATAGAATTTCAATAATTTCACTCTCGAAATATTTGACTTATTTATCATTCCTAAAGATCTTTATGCTGATGAAGCTCCGCTTCCCTGAATTGTATCAGATAGACAAGGTAGGTGGAAATACCAGCAACCATCTGAAATAAAAAATGTTGTATGTTTTTCAAGTATTGACATAATCATTAATTTCATGATTAGGCATTAGACTACGGTGGGTCCTGTCACCACTTCCCCCGGGATGTTGACTGCCCACCACAGAAAGAACAAAAATACCTACACTATTATTATGGAATAACCCTAAAAATACTATCGAAAAGCAAGGAAAAGAACCCAAATTATTTGAACAATGTTCTTTTGAAACAGCCTTTCAGATAAAATATTTAAAAATTATTGAAATCATTTTGAATACCCAGGGGGGCATTACATATAGAGTGGCATGTTTCTCATATACATAGGTACTCACAGTGTAAATCAGAGTCCAATCTAATGGTAGAAATCCACCAATGAAACATTTTTGTTCATTCAATCTCGAGTTCAGAAGAAATAGCTCCATCTGAAATTAAATAACTAATTGGAAATTACATAATTGTTTTCGAAGGGAATGTTTGCAGCCTCTCAATTCAGCTAAGGTTGAAGCTCAAAACAGGTAATAACAAATCATAATTAATATATGTGAATACAACCAAAGAACTTCACAAAACGTTATGACGAAATTGATGCTCTTCAAGTTATCGGCATTTAAATTGAGGTTAGGTTAAGACTGAAAATTAGACACACAAAATGTTTAAGAATTAGATACTGAATGCAATATTCAGTTCTTGAGATATTTGTTAAGCAATCTTTTATGAAAAATTTAATTAAATCGTTTCCGAGAAGCTGTGTAAATGAACATATTATTATTCTCAGTGGTGATATAATGCATAACTTTCAAACAAAAATGAACTCATACCTAGAAACTCCAATCGCGGAAATTTCATATTTTAAATCAATACAAAACTAGTATTTGTGTATTATAGTTAATTTAGTTTTGATGGAGTAGAAGTTCCCAAAATTTCTAAACTATCGACTGTTTTCCCCTTATTTCATCTTCAATCCATTCTCAAACAAAGTACCTATTTAATAAGTTACAACTCTAAAACAAAATTAAAACACTTATCGAACCGAAATATGATTAAAAGGCCACGTCTTTTTTTTTTTTTTTAATTCGAGGGACCTACAGTTTAACGCCGGTTCCGAACGGCCAATGGGCTTTTAAACAATGTACATTACCCAACAATTAATCTCATAATTAGAACCACTAAATTCAGGACATACACAACACCCAAGAGCAAGGTGGGACTCGAACCCACATCCTCGGCTTACAAGCGGTGCAGCTTACCGCACCCACATCTTTAAATATTCTTTTATGATTCAGTTGTTTTTATGAGCTACTTCCTGGAGACAGAATGCTTATTACGATTGTCAAGGGCTCTCAGATGATTTCAACAAATGGCGGTTCAACCGCTATAAGTCATAGCAAACGGAAATCTCCTCTGAGGATATAGGTGCTCCATAGATGTGTGGTTCGGTTCAAAATCACCCTGTATAGTGCAGTCACTTGAGCATAAAAAATTGGTCGACCTGGGATTGAGAGATATTAAGCATTATTTTTGTATAAACCTTTATTTTGGCGTCCTAAAAGCTGTCTCAAAAGTCTTATATAATCTCGTGCGAGCATAAAATTTACAACAAATTTTATTTGCAACATTTTTTTATGCGCTCAACTATTTTGCGTTAGAGGGTGGTGAGCACGCAGCGCTCAGCCATGCGTAATGTATTGCAAGGCCAATTGTGAATACTACCTTGAAGATAAAATACCTAATTATGTTTCTACTTAAAATCTTCTTTCAATAAACAAAGATATATCTAGAATAAGTACATAATATGAAAATTATTAATATTTCAAATTATTCTATATTCAAGGTAGTATTCACAGATATTCACTGGGATCTGACATGTCAGCTGGCGAACTCTGGCGACCAAATGGATGAAGTTTTTATTTCTAACGTCAACATAATGCAATTGCATGTCAAGTTTTTGATTTCTTACAAATAAGGTCGCAAAAGGTGAATAATGGAAAGTGTTGATTTTGTAATTCTATAATATACAAATGCAAGTATTAGCTTTCATCGGTTTCCGAAGCCAAAAAAATATTTTTTATTGAGAGAAAGTCATTTTTTATTGACATAATATCATTATGGAGAAAAGGAAAAGATTAATTTACTGAAGGTATGGAAAATCAATCTGAAAAAGAATCACACAACTCGAAGAATGACGGTGTGTTCTTTGCATTTTACAAAAGGATTGATTGAAACTCAGATTAGTTTCCATTATTAATGAAAATTCCAGATGCTGCAGTCAAATTATTTAAAATTGTTGGATCTGTGTTGCCTGAACATTTATTGGTATTATTAGAAGAAATGTTTACCGTGATTATGTGGTGCGATAAATGTTTTCTCCAATCTTAGAAGATGAAGAATTCATAGAAGATTAAGTGAAATGATGGAGTAATTTATGTTTATGATGGTTATTATATTGAAGTTAGTTATAATAAGAATACACACGGAATGAAAAAGTTTTTCTTTGTATATTCATTATAAATACATCTTGAGTTACATTATGATTGATGGTGTTTTATTATGAAAACCACATTTGATTATATGAAACATTATGATTTCTCATTGAATCCATGTATTGGAATCTGACATGAAGGCGGAGCTTAGGTGATAACGTCAAATCATGGCGTCTCAAAACCAACTTTCAATACGAGTTATATGGGAGATTTGATAGCTTTTTGAGTTTTTCCTATAACAATGTTATATTCGAGTGAAAGTGTAAAGCTATATGTAGGTGAAAATTTACTTCAGCGAAAATACAGAGAAGGTGATAGGCTGGAAACATCCAAATTCATAGTAAAATGTGGGGAAAATGAAGAGAATTCGAGGCCTGGTATCGTCAAATTTACTGCTTTTTGTTTATCTATTTTGTTTTTATTTAGTTTGATTTGTGAAATACCTAGTCTAAATCAACTGTATTTGTTTAAGTGATATGAATCTATTTATTCGAGTTTTTTTATGTGGGAAGTTTATAATCGGCCAGATATAATGGGTAATTATCAATAAACATATTTCGAAACTTTTTATTGATGATTCTTTATGCAACTGTGATTTTGTGTTATTATTCGACATTAAATTTAATTATTTCTGAAAGAACTTTGGACAAAATATATTTGAAATTTCACGAAAAACATTTATTTTGTAATATACATGGATTCAATAAGAAATCATAATGTTTCATATAATCAAATGTGGTTTTCATAATAAAACACCATTAATCATAATGTAACTCAAGATGTATTAATAATGAATAAACAAAGAAAAACTTTTTCATTCCGTGTGTATTCTTATTATAACTAACTTCAATCTAATAACCATCATATACATAAATTTGTTACTCCATCATTTCACTTAATCTTCCATGAATTTGTCATCTTCTAAGATCGGAGAAGACATATTTATCGTACCATATATCACTGTAAAAATATCTTCTAATAATACCAATAAATGATCAGGCAACGCAGATCCAACAGTTTTAAATGTTTTGGCTGCAGCATCTGGAATTTTCATCAATAATGGGAACTTATCTGAGTTTCAATCAATTCTCTTGTAAAATGCAAAGAACACACCGTCATTCTCGGAGTTGTGTGATTCATTTTCAGATTTATTTTCCATACCTTCAATAAATCAATCTTTTCCTTTTCTCTAAAATGATATTATTAAAATAAAAAATATTTGTTTGGCTTCGGAAACCGATAAAATCTAATACTTGCATTCTGTATATGCTTAAGAATTACATTTTTTCCCGCCACAACACTCTCTAGAATTGCTGATTCTACGTTTTGCAAAATTCACACTTTACATTATTCATCTTTTGCGACCTTATTAATTTGTAAGAAATCGAAAACTTGACATGCAATTGCATATGTTGACGTTGGAAATAACAACTTCATCCATCTGGCCGCCAGAGTTCGCCAGCTGACATTTCAGATCCCAATAATACTAAATAAATATTTTTCGTGAAATTTTAAATATATTTTGTCCAAAGGTCTTTCAGAAATAATTAAATGTGAATTAAAAAAATTCACAGTTGAGTGGAAAATCGTCAATAAAAAGTTTCGAAATATGTTTATTGATAATTGCCCATCATATCTGGTCGATTATAAACTTCCTACATAAAAAAGCTCGAATTAATAGTTTCATATCACTTAAACAAATACAGTTGATTCAGACTAGGTATTTTACAGAACAAATTAAATTAAATCGAAATAGATAAACAAAAAGCAGTAAACTTGACGATACCAGGCCTCGAATTCTCTTCATTTTTTCCACATTTTATTATGAATTTGGATCTTTCCAGCATATCACCTTGTCTGTATGTTTTAGGTTTTGAGACGCCATGATTTGACATTATCACCTAAGCTTCGCCTCCATGTCAGATCCCAGAACGTATCCCCCTCTATCGCGAAAACGGTTGCGAGCATGACAAAATATTTCAAATAAAATTTGTCACAAATTTTACGCTCTATAATTTTTATAATGGATGTAAACATGATTGGAGCATAGAAAGCGAAATCATCGCGAAAACTGTTGTTTTGTGAAATTTTTCGATGACAGTTTTCGATATTTATTAGTTTCGAAATGACAGTTTGAAAGTAAAAATGAAACGTTGAAAACAATGACAATATTTATTTATTATAAATATTAAAGAAACAATTATGTTAATTATCAAAGTAAATACTAGAAGCATCCAACTTCCCTCCTCTAAGAGCAATGCAAGTGTTAGTTGCCGGAATAGAAAAAATTACTTGTACTGGCGATGCTGATAACTTCTGCTTCTGCGGGAACTGCTTTCACTTTCTTATTTGGCGTAGCTTTCTGCCCTATGATTCTTTTTGCTACTTCAGTTTTCTATTCAACTGAATTTTCGATGTAACCTTCAGCAACCGAGCTTGATCGCCAACCTCCATGTCTCTTTAAATGTGTTATGTCCACTCTTGAATCTGCCATTGTTGCAGAACTGCACAGGAAACAATGACCAGTGTATTCAATGGCGTTTGAGAGTCCAAGGTATTCCGCTATCTTTTTTGGCAAACCTCCAATTGTATTGATTCCAACTGGCAGGGTACAACATTTAATATTTCGATACGTCAGAAAAAATCGCTAATGTGTCACATTGAGTAGACGAAGTTTTGCGTACTTACGAAATATATGTAAGAAATTGATATTATCTATCGATCCCTCAGTAATCGTAAACATTCTTGGATCATGAGTTTTTGTTTTCGGAATCTTAACACTAATAAATGACTGACAAGCTTTGATGGAATCTACGGTCAAAAATGTGATTTCTTCCCTCCTACATGCTCCAAATACTCCAACGATTAAAACAACTTTGACTAACAGGAACTTTTTATCATCGACTTCTTTCATAAAGCGTTCTATTTGCAGCTTTGTAGATATTTTCGATTTCTTCGGCTTATATCCGACAGCTTATCTTTTTAAAAATGCAATAAGGTTTGTGAATTTGCTTATGTCTACGTTTTGTTCGGGTAATTCATGGTGCGGATTATCGAATATTTACCCCACAAAGTTGATGGCCTTAAGGTAGTGGATAACTTCAGGAAATAAGTTAGCAATACCTTTTCTGTAAAATTCTCAACATGTTTTTCTTTAACCCAGGTTTCAAAGTTGTTGTAGGTGGTCTCGTATAATGTTTTCGATTTCTCGAGCACTAACATGGATAGCGCAGTTTCAGCAGCTTCAATATCCAAAGACTCGTTATAATCACTCATTTTTTGACGATTTTTTTACAAAACTTTTTAGGAAATACCGCGACGTTTAAAATTGACAGAGCCTTAACATTAAACAATGCATAAGCAATGTCTTAGAAACAGATTACCAGCTCACTTTTGAATATGTTCAAAACACAAATAAACGCATGAAAAAATCGAATTCTCCGCTTTCACAAAAAATCTTGTATGAAATTCGTTGCGAAAAGAGTGTTTTAAGCACCAGACGCATTGTCCAACTCGGCTTTCGCCTCATTGGACAATTTTGCGTCCCGTGCTTAAAACACATTCATTTCGCAACTTGTTACATAAATAGCTATTTTGACAACAGATTATATGAGACTTTTGAGACAACTTTAGGAACGCCAAAATGAAGGTATGTACAAAACTTTAGCTTATTAACTCTCATCCCGAAGTCGGTCGCTACTAACGAGTAACTACTGTACTAGTAGAACAATGTTCCGACTCCTTGATGTGTGTATATAAACAGAACACCCCTCAAACCTTTTTTTTCTATTGTGTGGTTAGAATAATAATTGTTCAGATAATTGAACTAGAAACTATTACGTGCTGCTATCCTTCTTCATTCGAGAGAACGAATGAAGACTATCGCAAAAATTACTAAAGTACCTTGTAATAGAAATACAAGTTCAACTGCAATAAATTGAAAAAATTGTTTTTTGGTTTCTTCTATTACAGTGACTTCATTTTTCTCAATGGTAATAATAAATAGATTCTCAATACTCACGCTCTTGTATGGAAGCCTGCGTCGACCAACGTTGATTTGAATTCTTTGTATAATTTCATCTGCCCGCTTGCTCTGAAACGAGTGGAAATGTTACAACTAAATTAGATTTTAAATGAATATAAGATTAATAAGATGATCAATTCAGGAAGTAGTTTGAATTCTTTATTTATACCGTAAATGTTGTTTGGGTTTCAATGAACTGTTCTTTGTCGTGAAATAAGTCTATAATTTTTGCTTATATTGATTTTGGATTGATTGCCCCAATACACCTTCTTCGAATGCTAAATGCAAACTAAATGTTTCTCCCTTATATCGAATACTAGAAATAAATAGATGACAAATTCTGTGGAAAGGATAAATAGAAGGATGGTTACATATTAGAAGAATAGAAAAACCCCATTCTAAACTGCTAGTCAAGTAGTTCGGTAATTTTGAAAAGATTCAAAAGGGGTAGTATAATCAATTTGGCTATTCAATAGAAGACCTGACTGTTTTTATTTATTTATTCATAGATAACATTCAGGTCTCCTATTGAATATCCAAATTGATTATACTACAAGTCCCCTTTTGAATCTTTTCAAAATAACCGAATTATCTGACTTCTTCTTAGTCAGCCTGTGCTCATCCACTCCTGAATGTAGGCCTCTTCCAAATCCTTCCACGCCTCTCTGTCACTAGCAATCCGGATCCAGTTCCTTCCTGCGATACTCCGGATGTCATCCTGCCACCGCTTCTGCGGTCTGCCAATGCTCCTCTTGGTCTCCCTCGGGCGCCACACTAAAGTCCTATGTGTCCACCTATGTTGGTCTTGTCTTGCTACTTGGCCAGCCCATCGCCATTTCAGTTTCGCCACGACCCTCATCACACTCATCATCCCAGTCCTTCTCTCAATTTCCTCATTTCGTATCTTATCCCTCAGCGAGATTCCGAGCATGACTCTTTCCATTGCTTTTTGTGTAGTTCGCAGTTTATCAGCAGATCTGCGGGTAATGGATATTGTCTCAAGTCCATACGTGAGCACTGGCAATACACAAGACTCAAACAATTTTCTTTTGAGGTTTATAGGGAATTCCCGAGATTTAAGTATAAACCCCAACTTGCCAAAAGCCGCCCAGGAGAGGCTCACTCTTCTTGGAATCTTGGAGGATTGGTTTTCTTTACCCAGCCGGAATTTGTGTCCCAAGTATATGTATTCAGGAACATTCTCTAAAAGGTGATCATTTATCTTTATTTCGATGTTCTCTTTACTCATGATTTTTGTTTTTGTTGGATTCATCATAAGTCCGATCTGCAGCGATTCCTTAAGGAGCTCTTGTAACATACTGTTAAGTTTTTCGCCAGTGTTTGCGATGATCACAATATCATCGGCAAATCGCAAATGATTTAGTCGTGTTCCGTCAACGTTGATCCCATTTTTCTGTCAGTTTAGTCTTCCAGGGCTAATGTAAATAGCTTTGGTGAGATTGTATCTCCCTATCTGACTCCTCTTTTGATTGGGATCTTGTCGGTCTTTAGGTCTTCATCTATTTTTACTTGAATGGAGGCATTGTCATAAATGTACTTTATAAGGCTTGAGTACCTGGAATCTATCCTAGCGTTGTCCAGAGACTTCAGGATTGCCCACGTTTCGACGGAGTCAAAAGCCTTCTGGTAATCCACAAAGGCCAAATGAAGGGGTATGTTGTACTCGGTGCTTTTTTCGATAAGAGTGCGGAGAGTTTGCAGGTGGTCGAGAGTACCAAATCCTTTACGAAACCCGGCTTGCTCGACTGGTTGGTATGAGTCCATTTTATTAGTCAGTCGGTTCGTTATTATTTTTGTTAATAGTTTGTATAGATGTGATAATAAGCTGATAGGTCGGTAGTTTTCTATATTGTTCCTGTCTCCTTTCTTGTAGAGTAGAATTACTTCTACGTTTTGCCATTTGTTAGGAATTCTTCCTTCAGTTAAACATTTATTTAATAGGATTCTCACTCTCTCTCCCGCCATTTTGATCATTTCGCTGGTGATTTGATCCTGTCCTGGACTTTTCCTGTTCTTCATTTTACTTAGTGCTGCTAGTAATTCTGCAGTATCAATTTCGGGAACCTCCTCCGATCCTACGTTTTGTATTTTGTTTCTTGGGTATTGGTGGTCCTGCTCTCCGGAACTGTATAGTTTTTTATAGAAATCCTGAAGAATGGTAATTATTTCTCTTTTGTTGTTAACTATAACGCCATCTTGGTTCTTCATTTTCGTAACCTTTGGCCTTCCATTTGACAATTTAGATTTCCGAACTTTCATGCTCTTATTATCTTCTATTGTGACTTTAATCAGGTTCGTATTGTAATTTCTTACGTCTTTTCGGATATTTCTGTTGATTTCCCTATTAAGCTCCTTATAGTCAGGGTTTTCCTGGTGCATTTCTCGTCTTGACCTATTTAGGTTCCTCGTATACGGGTCGATCTTGCCGAGCTTATCTTTTTGTCTGTGGCATATGCTTTTTGTAATCAGAATTACTTTGAAACTGATATAGAATACTTCAAATGACATAGCGAGTGATTCATCAGAGAAAGAAACAAATATGTCTGCCCAAGTAAAGTGAATCTTTCTGATTTCTAAATAAGTAAACAATATAAGCAGTACAAAGTAATTTATAACGAGGAATAATGCCCACATTAATCCAATATTGATTTTTCGTTTTTTGAGAAAAAGTCTTCTTTTTTCGAAACTCCGGTGGATTTGTACAATTCTGTCAATCATTTCTTCGATAGTATGAGTATTTCGATAGATGACGAACAGTGTGTAAAATGTATGAAAAAAAAGATAAATTTCGTATGTATTTTTAAGGACAGATTTCAGGTTGGGACTACCATGTTTCCAAATTTCGAAAATTCTTACTGATTGTAAGGTAGCTAGAAGTACACAAACAAATATTCGGCGAAAACTCCGTACGTATCTGAATACTTTGGCTGACGGATTATACGAAAATTTCGGATATAGATATGAGTATTTCCATATTAAAAAAGCAGTATTCAGGGAATGTATTAGATGTTGTTCAGTTTCGATGTAGTTATTTCTAGCACTCATGATGTTGAAATGATTATTCACTGTCACAGTATATATTGATCCCTGAATACTTTGAGTGATATTAAATGGAGGGGTCGCTAATAAATTGAGCTGTTTTCGTTTTTGTCACATCAGATATTTACCTAACTATCACATAAAACAATTAAGTATTTGATCAAGTAATTTAATTTTATATTGTGTTGATTATATGATATAAATTTTTGAATCGACCAGTCGATTCAAAAATTTGGATATTTCGTAAATTCATATTTTGTAGGCATTTTGAAAATTTGTATTTGGCGTGCATAATCATTAAGCTGAAATGATGAAAACAGAAATAAAAACAAATAACAAAAAACTACAGAAAACAAACATATTAATGAGATTACAGGAATGCCTAAAGATCTGACCGGTGATATATTTAAGTATATGATTTATATATATATATATATACATAGTATATATATATATATATATATAATATATATATACATAAATACTATATATTATAATATATATATAAATATATATACAATATATATATATATATATATATATATATATATATATATATATATATATTATAATATATACGAGGGCAATTCAGAAAACTAACCTCCGGTTGATTGAAAAAAATACACCAAGTTAAGTAAAAAATATTTTAATATATACATCTTACAACTACATCTTTGCACTATTTTTCGACATATTCTCCATAACGATTGAGGCACTTATGGTATCTCTTCACAAGCTTTGAAATTCCTTCTGCATAAAGATCACCCGCTAGTGCCTCGAGCCAGCATGTGGCCGCATCTTTGAGCTCTTCGTCGTCATCAAACCGCTGGGACCCGAGCCATTTCTTCATATGCATGTAGTGGTGATAATCGCTTGGCGCCAGATCTTGGCTGTAAGGCGGATGGTTGATAACGTCCCACTTGAAGGACTCAAGAAGGGCTGTTGTTCTGCGAGCAGAGTGAGGACGGGCGTTATCGTGCAAAAACGATACCGGAAGTCAGCATACCACGGCGTTTGTTCTGTATAGCCCGTCGTAATGTTTTTAGTGTTTCACGTACTCTTGCATTAATGGTCTACACTCTTGACTTATGGTCGTCCCACGTTCACGATGAATCAACCAACAACACCCCTTTGGATCCCAAAATCCCAAAAACACCGTGCCATCATTTGGCGGATTTTCTATTGCAGCACACATTTCAAACTGCCACAAAAACTAAACTAGCGCAGGTACGATGTTCACTCGACTACGGCTTGATGCCGACTGACCTGCTGAGCGTGTGAATGCACAGATGGCGCGCTACTCCCCCCACTACCCGCACTTTGACCAATCGGAGGTTAGTTTCTGAATTGCCCTCGATATATTTTATATTATATAAATATATATACCTATATATATATATATATATATATCCTATATATCATATATATAATATATATATATATAATATATATATATATATAATATATATATATATAAGATATTTTTTAGTGATTTGGACGACACGGTCAATCAAACACAATTGAGTTTCTCTGTAAGAAAAGATTTATTGTGGTTATTTTGAACATACACAAGAAACCAATGTTTGGTATTAAAAACTTACATACCTGTAAGAAAAGAAACGACATTTAATGTTATCAATTCCAATTTCCAAACCACAATTAGAATCTATGAAATTATTAAACAATAATATTTTAATATTTACAAATGCTTCTCTGCTTCTAGGTTATCTTTTTCACCACACGTGACACATTTGATGTGTCACGCTGACACTAGTTGATGATGTTTGCGGTGCGAGGGAAAATCTAAATTAAAGAAAAAATATAGTTTTTCTTTACATCTCCCCTCCCACAGTTTGTTCATGAATCCTGTTCAAGCGCAGACGGGGCTGGTGTTAGCTTTGAGACTAGGAAAAAGTTTGACTGTTATTTCTTATAGTCAGTGTTTATCTTGTAAATTGAGTTTGATATTTTTTCTATTATTTTATAAGGTCCGAGTTTCAGTTCATCGAGCTTCATGGGTACTTTTCAGCTTACTTTCACGTTTATATTTTCAACAAACAATATGGTGGGTCTAAAACAACTTTCAACTAACAATGATGCTACTCTGGATACAAAATCGGAACTGACCAAGAAAGTGTAATCTACTTCCTTATATAGACTCTTTTGTTTTAACAATATCACGTTTTCAGACTGGTGTTATTCTAGAAATTCTACATTGATTTTGAATTTCCTGTTTAATATATTGAATATCATTTTATAAGGTTATATGTATATCTTAATACCATTCAAATAAATCCAATATACAATAATTTTGGAAATCTAATTTATAATTGTTAACTGTTTCTTTCTAATATTTTAAAATTTTTCAAATTCAACATTTCAACTTGACTAATTTTTTAACTTTATTGACATTTCAATTATATTTTTGGAAATTTTGGAATAATAACATATATCTTGACTTAAATAATTCTGTTAATCTCAACTACATAATATTCTGATCAGTCTATACTAAAAATCTATCCATTAATCTAGCTATTATTCACTTTTGTAGAATTTGACATTTCTATCTTTACATTTTTGTATGCTAAATTGAAATTCTCTTTTATTATTGTATTCTTGAACAATTTCATACTTGAGATAGTTAATTCAATCCTTCTACTACATTTATATATGATTATTTGTTTTCAATTTCTTATAACAAAAGTACTATCTGATATTCAAATTGAGTCACTTTAACGATATGCATAGTTTCCAGAATTATATGTATTCCACATATTAAGTCTATTATTTTGAAATAATCTAATCATACTTCATTCTATATCAACTCTTTTACTCGATTCTTCATTTATATTTGATATTTAATGAAATTATAATGAAATGTATGATATCTCATTCCAACGATTACTAACATCTTATGTTCTTGACATTCATATAAAAATTTTAATATTATTATTGATTTTAGAAGTTAATTTTTATTCTTCACTTTTGTACACTTGAATAAATTTTCATTGTAAACCAGTTTTGCATATTTGAGTTCATAATACTTGAAATTTCGATGTCACTTCACATTTTCTGTCAACGTACCTACTTATCTCTCTTTTACATTTCATATTTTTAACATGTTTTAGTCAAACGTCAAAGCTCCAGCACTCCTAGGTTTGACTTACCAATCTGACTTAAAATCAAAGTCCAAATATTTTTCGGACATTGATAAAATAATTTTCGTCAAACCTAAGAGATACTAATTTGGTCAGGCAAACGTCGAAATATAATTCAATAACATAGGAGTTTGACCAGTCAAACTTCAATTAGGTCTTTGAATGTTAGATTAGGTGTAATAAAACGACATTTTTTAATTTTAAAGATTATTGTTTCAAAATTGTTATTAAAATGAAAAATTCATCTTTATTTTCACAATATGACATCTAGAATTGCACAATACGCTAGATCTTTTTTTACATTTACATAATTTTGAAGAGTATTTTTTATTGCATGACACCATTGAATATCTATAAGGTCTACTTGTTCCCGTGCGTGGATCTTTTCAACCAATGACGGTTTAAAGAATAGACCATTTTAGGACGACTCTGTTTCTTATGGCACGTTTAGCATGAATCTAAGTAATTGTTTACGCACATTTGCATACTTTTCATTCAAGGATTTCATTGTGAGATCGCTACCACCACCTTTCTAATTTTTTTCGTCCCCAAAACACACGTGTCGCAGCGTTTGAGACGGCGTTTCTGTAAAGACGATTTCATTATAGCTACTTTAGATGATTCTACCTCACAGATAATATACTCATACATCTGTTCATGTCTTATATGAAATGAACACTTATCTTCATTCAAATCAGTAATTTTCCCATTGAACTCCACTTTTAAAGCTTCTTTATCCACGTTTTCAGTAACAACACAGTTTGATACATTCATCTTTAATCTTATGCCGGCTCTTCACGTTGGCCAACATAGTGGCGAACTTGTTGGCCAATACGTATTCGCCAACGTGTAGAGCGGGTGTTTGTGATACATTGGCGTGTATTGGAATGTTGGCCGACAAGTTGGCGCGAGATCCGTGTGGTGTCGGTTTTTTACAAAAGATCAAAGGGTTTTGGCAGAGTGTTGGCCGTCGCGTCCACACGTTGGTCACACTTTTAGTTTGCTACGAGCTTTCAGAGTGATCACATGCAAATGATTTTTACCCCGAGGCGAATCTAAGGGGTTATAGTATCACGACAAAAAGTTAGTAGCTGGCCCGATTTTAAAAATTCCAACGGATATCGATAAAACACATATGATTTTATAAGAAAAGTGTTTTCAAAAATTTTTCCCCACGAAGAATAAAAAAATTATAGCGTTTTTTAGATTTTTTGGTCCTTAGAAGTGTGGTGCTATCTATAAATCTTAAACCTAAACCGATTTTTACAATAATGAAATAAAATGATAGCATTTAATGTATAGTTTTTTAATTTATACAACACATTCAAAAATATTGACGTGGCGCCACCTAGAAATAAATAAATTAGTAAAAATTATGATTTTCACTCAAAATTTTGATTATATCTCAAATACTATACATTTTCCGATATAGTCATCATGAGGAAAAATTATCTGCGATAGACTTATTAGGCATTACGACATGCACATGCACCGAGGGGTTTTATCATTTCTAGTGCTACGCAGTAGGGTGTCCGGATTTTTAAAATTTTATATTTACGCGTCGTAATTATTGTTCAGAAAATGTCAGTAGTAGCGGTATGCTGTGAATAAATAAAGCGCAGCAGCCGTTAGTTCCCCAATATCCATTTTAATGAATTGATCCGAATATTGGCCAGTATCGAAGCAAACTGAACGACCTTCCAACAGTTCCAACGTGTGGATGCCACCACGAATTCTTGGCCAATATATTGGCCATCAAGTTCGCCACTATGTTGGCCAACGTGAGGAGCCGGCATTATACCAGCACTTTCAATGTATAAAAATAAATAAATCGCTGATAAAATAACATGGAAAGCGAAACACAAAGAAACGTAGATATTTTCATATCGCAACGTCCAGTCTGTTCAACCATTGGATTGCTTACAGAGGGAGATTCGAGAGTGGGCCAGGATATGCGCGAATAAGGCATTCGGTTGTGATGCAATGGCTCGTCTGATTAACATCTTGGCAGTCACATTGGGGGGATAGGTTTAGTCTCCATTTGAAAAACGAGTCAGCCAGCCACCATGTCCGGTGTGTACTATATTTAATTTGGACCATGTACGACGGGGTAGGTCGAAGCCGCTTAGTGTTAAGTTGACATTCAGGACTTGATGCCATTCAAGTGGGGCTTTCTCGAGCCACGTGTATCACCAACTGTACCTATCATTAAAATTCGAGGTAGAAAGTTCTCTTGATGTAGTCAACGACAGGTGTCTCGATTTCAGGTACTTTCTCCCAGCTGGAAAATCATAGTGAATAGGATTCTCTGGTCTATTCAATATTTAATTGTATTCCTTAAGCAACGCCCTGGAGTGCCGAATGTTTGGAGGCTCGATATGACTAAGGTTAGGTAACCCAGTGGTGTGGTCTTTATGGTAGGTACCTGAAATTATGGACAGAGATTCGTTTAGCTGGGTGACCACTAGTTTCAGTGTATTCAGCGATTTATTAATTTCATTTGATTTTTATTGTTTGCTTCATGAATGTCACGTTATCGTTATATATATATATATATATATATATATATATATATATATATATATATATAATATATATATATATATATATATATATATATATATATATATATATATATATATATATATATATATATATATATATATATATATATATATATATATATATATATATATATATATATATATATATATATATATATATATATATATATATATATATATATATATATATATATATATATATATATAATATATATATATATATATATATATATACACTGAATAAATGAGTAATGTATGAAAATTAAATGACAAAATAGTTTATCCGAACACCGAAAAAAACACGTATAATCCTGTTATCAAACTAGACCAAGGCTCGAGCGACTGGATAGTGATATATGGGGCGAAGGCTATCGCATAGCCACACGGCACCTTAGGCAGGGCTCGATTTCCTATTCGCTCTCTGTAAAAAGAAGGAGCGAAATATTTGCCGTCCTTTTTCCTTTTGTGAATGAACCAATAGAAAGGAGCACTGTACAGCAGACCAATGTACCCAATTTTACGTTAGAGCAGTTCGGTGCAGCATGTAGTGATTTGAAAGTAGGTGCAGCCTCTGGCAGGGATAAATTTACGGTGGAAGCACTGAAAATAGTGTCAAAAAATGCCCCAGAAAACTACCTGAGATGTACAATGCCTGTTTTGAATCTTAGTGTCTTCCGAAGCCCTGGAAGGAGGTAAGAGTTGTGTTGTTACCAAAGAGAGAAAAAGATCTAGCACAATCCGGAATTTGATTGAATGCACGGAGGGTAACCTGAAGGATAGAAGCATAACGATGGGGTCTGTGAAGATATTGTGTACGAAAGGGATTCCACAGGGGTCGGTTCTAGGACCAACCCTGTGGAACATTATGTATAATGGTATTCTGGAGGTTTCATATGGGGCAGGGGTTACGGCGATAGCCTTCGCGGATGACCTCGCACTGATTGTTGAGATCGCTTATATGATCGATGCTGGGAAAAACGTATCTAGCGCGGCGCAGAAGGCACATCGTTGGCTTTCTGATAAGGGTTTAGAAGTTGCTCAGGATAAGACGCAATTGTTAGTAGTAAAGCGGCAGAGGATAATGAGAGACAGGGTTTTCCGAAATTGAGGGCATATATTGCACTGACGAGGGAAGTTCTATACTTGGCTGTGTTCCATATCAGCTGATTCGTTTTATGCAACAGGTATTTAAGTAATCACAGATAAAGATAGGAATATGTTTCCATCAATAACTAACTAACTACTACTCAATCTTCAAACTTTTGATAATTACTAGCAATAACAGGCTTGGTGAATCTCAAAAAACTCGAAAAGTTTTGATAAAGCCACGAATGTCGTGGCGAAACGTCAACTTTTTAATAAAATCGAGTTTTTTGAGATTCACCAAGCCTGTTATTGCTGATAATTATCAAAAAGTTATAAATAATTCACAGGCAACAACAATTCAAATAAATAATTATATATATATATATATATATATATATATATATATATATATATATATATATATATATATATATATATATATATATATATATGAGAGAGAGAGAGAGAGAGAGGTAGTCTTTGCCGATATCTGTCCAAGAAAGAAAAATTTCAACATCAGATTCCCCTCGTATATAGTCAGTGAACCAAATTGACCATGGATAATAATGAAACCTGTTTCAACATTTATTATCAGCATACACGCGGAATCAAAACTTGATTAAGTTGCTGCTCTAACTAAAACGTGGCTAAATTTATTTTTTTCAAGACTATAATGTTTTCAGAATTGATAGGCATTTATCAGAAACCCACTCATCTCTCGGAAGGGGTATGTATTTTGCCGCTTATCATGGTATTGTTGCCTCTCAAATAATGCCTCATGCATTTTTGTCTAGTTTCACTTTTATAGATATCTTAGCGTTAAAACTGTAATTTTCCACAAGTAATGTGTTTATTATATTTTTGTACATTCCCCCAAATATAACTCTGGATATGTATGAACAACTGTTTGATGCAAAGCAATCACTTGCCTTTTTATATGATAATAAAGTTACCTTTGGTATAACATGTTGTGCTGAGTCAATAAATAATAGCAATAACATTTTCAACACATATACCTTCCAACTCAAATATTTGCAAATATTTTCAACTTTATATAATTTTGTATAGGGTAGGTGGAGGAAAGATGAGCCACATCTTGATGACCCACTCTTTATTGATAAATATTACATAAATGTAAATATAACGGTGGAAGGGAAAATTCTTGTATCATTTTTTCACATAAACAATTCATAGAGTTTCGTTTGAACAGAGAATACTTTAAATCTCTTGAATCAAATGAAAATCAAGATCCTAATAAACTTTTAGCATTTTCGAATAATGTGAAATATGGCACGACGAATTCAAATGCAGTGAGTTAAAATGATGGAATGCTGGATACTAGGGTGGGCCGAAAAAGTTTTTTATTTTTTTTTCTTAATGCTATACCGAAAAAAACTTGTCTCTATTACGGGTTATCAAAATGCAACAAAGAAAAAAAATATATACCTTACCCCTAGCTAGCGCAACACACTTGAAATTTAGAAATTTCTCTAAAATCACAGGATTTTACAATTTTTTTTTAAGTATCCAAACAGCTAGACATTGAACTGCTATAGTGAAAATCATTTATATTACAGTTATAAAAACGCAATGAGTTATTGAAAATATTATTTATTTTTTAATTGTAGGTAGCGCAAAGGCCTTCAATATAGTTAATTTATCACTTTTCGAGTTCGAACCGGCTGTAGTGCAGTGCAGCATCTAATTTTTTTAAACCCACTATTCATGTGTTTTTTTAGATATATAATGTTGATGGAAAAATTACCTGTAGGAAAAATAAATAAATAGGCAATTTACATTCATCCAAATGAGTTTATTAATTAAAAAATTCACAAAATATACAAAATTCATCGTGAAATACGATCAAACATTTTATTGTGCTTCTCACAGAATAGTCCTTTAAATATTTGGAACTTTGAAATCTTGTTTGCTTGAAAAACTTGGCATTGAAGCTCTTGATAGCAGTGTTGCTCGTACGAAACCATCTCTGTTCTTGGCACCAACGAGTTTTGAGGAGGCTTCAGTTACCAGTTTCACACAGCGCTCTACCGCCTGCGTGTGACACGGGAATTTATGGAAGTTTCTTCTGCTGTGTTGGCAGTTGAAATCTTGGCCCACATTTCTTCGTCGGATACTCTTCGCAATAATGGTGGTGGATAAATAGCAGTACTAGTCCAATCAATAATTTCGTGATATTCTTTTGCCTGGAAGTTGAGTTTTGGGGGTTTAAAAGTTCGGATTAGCTTTTTATTGGAAGCTACGGCCCTTGCTTTTATGATTCTTCTAAACCCCAACTCTCTGATATGGGCCCTTTCATCAACGATCATACTAAGGGGCATGTTTTCTGGATGCGCGAAAAACGCATTCCTTTGAATCACTGGATCAATCACCTTAATCAGGTTTCCTGGCAGGAATCTTGAAGATTTTATTAAGTCATAAACATGTTTTGGTCCATAAGGTACTTATTTTTTTTTTATCTTAAACCATACAGGCATGTACGATTTAAGTATAAATCGTACCAAAAAGAGATGCTCTTCAGAGGGACCTTCAACACTCATGTATAGACGAAGAACTCTGTTAGCTGTTGTCAGCCATCGGGAAGGGGAGATAGGACCTGGTTCACGGATTGCCAAGTCTACCGCGCAGGTATCTGACTTGATAGCCAAACTTATGTCTAGGAGATATTGTTGGTCTTTACTTAAGATTTTTTTATCAATATCTGGAATCTCACAATCAATGCTCTGAATTTTTACAACTGGAAGTTTTTCACAACATTTGAGTTATGAGCCAATAGGACCACTAAAAGATTTTGGACCAGTCGTTTCACCATCCAAAATTTGAAACAAGTGCCTGAACGGCAATTCATGCAAGTGCAAAAGGCAAACGCCCCACTGCAGTGGTCTTTTAACTCCTTCTTCGATTGTGCGAATTACACCAGTTTGCTAGCCTGTATTTGTGACGGTACTATCGCATCCAATTACGTCAAACTGATCTAGCGAAATATTTGATTCTTTCAAGTAATTCAATATAGCATTGGCAATATCCTTTGAAGTTCCAGTAGTAGATACATGGCGAACATAAATTGAGCCAGGCTCTTGAATAATTGAATAGTGTTCCTCTTTTGCAGTTCTTCTGAAACACTTGTTATTTACTTCATCAATTTTTAAAGTATTATCCTTTCGACCATCAAAGTATAGCCCTTGTATCACGTTTGGTTCTTTGTTTACCATATCTTGGAGATTTGATCTGAATGAATTTTTTCCCCTCCTAACCTTGTTCTTATCTATTATGAGGGAATCATCCTCTTTCGTTGCAAGACCAAGGTCATGTATTACACTGGAGGCAATAGCAGCAGTTGCCCTGTCCGAAACACCAAATCGGTCAATGGACAATGCGGTATTTTTTAATTGTATCCGCATTTGCCACGGCTGTTTGCTCAGAATAGGAATGTAGTTGTCATCGGAACCATCAGGCTCTTCCTCTTCCATTGAGCTTTCGTCTGAACCTATTCTTGGTTTTGTTGCATCCTCAGAGCATGAAGGCTGCGAATGTGAAACTAATGGAATGTTAGACGACATAACCTGATTTTTTATTTCCGTACGTTGCAGCCTTTTGGTAATTTTTTCGACTCCTTCTTGTCTAAATTTCCAATTTTTCCTTGTCCAAGATTTGTGTTTTTATAACTCTAATATAAATGATTTTCACTATAGCAGTTCAATATCTAGCTGTTTGGATACTTAAAAAAAATTGTAAAATCCTGTGATTTTAGAGAAATTTCTGAATTTCAAGTGTGTTGCGCTAGCTAGGGGTAAGGTATATATTTTTTTCTTTGTTGCATTTTGATAATCCATAATGGAGACAAGTTTTTTTCGGTATAGCATTAAGAAAAAAAAATAAAAAAATTTTTCGGCCCACCCTACTGGATACTCCTGAAGGTACATATATTTATATATATATATATATATATATATATATATATATATATATATATATATATATATATATATAATATATATTATATATAATATAATATATATATATATATATATATATATATAATATATATATATATATATATATATATATATATATATATACTATATATATATATATATATATATGAAAAACTTGGTTCACGGAATGAACCGCGTAAAAAGATTTGAAAATCTCGACGTTTCGGCTCCTTTTGCGAAGCCATCTTCAGGATAATTAGAAGGTAAATAATTCAGACTCGTGGCCTTAATCTGCCTACTCCACGAATCGAATTAGGAGGAATCGAAACAATACGATTGCGTGGTCTTCAACCTGCCTACTCACTAACCGTACTGCTTCCTGTCAACTCTGAAGTCTCAATCTGCCTACTCTCAGAGTCAACGGGCGGGCCGATCGTCGCGTGGACGTAGTAATAGGGGGGGGGGGTGGGAACTCACGCTCATCAGTGCGGGATGCACTCTGATTGGGTGTGGACATGGCGACCACTGAGAAGTGGTTTCCATGCTGATGGGAGTCTGTGACTGTCATCTCTGTGTTCCAAACAATTTGGACGTTTTTTCTATTTCTACAGCTTCACGGAAAAATTCGGGATTTGAAGTATTTGTGTATATATATATATAATATATAATATATATATATATATATTATATATATATATATATAGATATATATATATATATATATATATATAATCTATATATATATATATATATATATATATATATATATATATATATATATATATATATATATATATATATATATATATCAGCCTCGTCAACTCAGTTACCAAATATATCCTAATTCAATGAAAGTGGAAACCTGATCATATTCCATAAAATCTAATCTATTAAATTTTAATTAAGAAATTGACAACAGCATCTTGGAAAAGCCTAAAACTGTTTATCTTAGGGTAAGATTCGATCCTCAGTTGACATTTATACCACATATTATTGCTACAGTTTTCGATGTCTCTAGAATGTATGGTTTTATTTTTTGTATTGATAGGGAATTTGTAGATATATCGACTCTATCATGTACTTTTTTCTATGTCCTTACCATTGTCCCGATTGACCCCTAAAAGTGCGTTTTTTGCTTTAAAAACCGTATCTCCATTATTTTTAGTTTTTCGGATATATTATTTTTTCCTGTGTATAAAACAATTCAGACTATAATATGAAAATTTTCAGTTCTCCTACTTTAATTCCTTTTGTGTTTTCCAGGCAAACTTTTTCAATCAATAAAAAGTCGTTAATTTTGAATAAAATTTTGTGGCTCTCTTATATTCTGTAGTTAACACTAATGTAACAGGTGGATCATGTCAACACAAGCGCCTGCATGTTTGTTTCATCTTCTAACTGCTAACTGAGCTGAAAACGGTTACCTCGAGACAGGGTTGCTGGTAATTTAACCATAAACCTGAGTGTCCCGATTCACCCTTTAGTCCCGATTCACCCCGTTTGACGATATATGTTGAATGAGGCCATGATTTGTTCTAAAGTGGGGGTATGTTTTCGCAGATATAGCAATTTTTGTGAATTTTTATATTGAATGGTATTGGTATGAAATTGGTAATTTCTGCTCATAAGATGCAAATGCTCTGATATATTACAGAAAACGTAAAAAACGACAAAGACTCACTTCGAAAATATTTACAGTTTTTCTAAATAAATAAGACTGCAGTGATGCTACCTCTATTGCTGCTGAATAATTCAGTGATTACTTTATATCCATCCCTCGTAATGTTGTGAATATTATAATGAGTCATGACTCATAGAAGGAAGTTTTTTGTGAGCAGTTTGCCTGTCAATTTGAAGTTTTTTTTTTGAGCCAGTTTTATTTATTGAAATTGGTGACAATATTAGGTCTCTCGAAAATAGCAACCCACGTTATTATTGTGACTTCTCTGTTTGTCTTGTAGGAAGAAATGTTAACAGCATTTTAGAGCCTCTCACACATTTGGTTATTTAGTGTATTAGGGCTGGCATTTTTCCTGCCTAAAGATATCAAAAATTATCCTCTTTTTCAAGAACGGGGATGTTGAGGAGATATCGAGTTATCGTCCGATATCGCTAGCGTCCATTTTTTCAAACATATTTGAGAAGGCAATTTGTAATCGGATCATTCTATTTTTTTTATAATTATGAGATCTTCTCATCTCAGCAATATAGCTTTAGAAAAGGAAGGAATACTACTGCTGTTGTGGTAGATTTTATAAATTATACTCTCTTTTTGCTTTGAGGAGGAAAAATTTTCATTGATCCACTTACTTGACCTTACCAAGCCTTTCTTCTGCTCTTTTAACAAAGCTTAAACTATATGGTTTTTCTAAACAAAGTGTGAGTCTGATTGCCTCTTCTCTTGATAACAGATTTCAGGTGGTACACTTTTATGGTCAAAGATAATTAAAATAAAACATTACAATTGGTGTTCCGCAAGCTTGAATTATGGGACCCCTGCTATTTGTAATACATAAAAACGATGTACCTGAATTTCTCAAGAACTATACCTGTTTTTCGTTTGCGATTGACTCCGCAGTTTCTGTCAAATGTGCTAATCCTACTATGGTATAGCGTAGTTCTGAGGGGGCGCGGCTGAGCGTTTTGGGGTGATTTTCGGGAAATTACCTATGTATGAACGATGATAAAACGGAGTGAGTCAATTTACAACTGAAGGTAAGCTCACCTGCTCTGTGCACATTGAGCACCTATCTACAAGATTGGCTAGAAACCTATTTGTATTGAGAAGTCTGGCTTCCTCTGTATCCTTGGCAGTCTTATGTGTAGCATTCTCTGCATTATGCGAATCTAATATCAGGTATGGCATCCTGGTGTGGGGAAGTTATAGTGAGGTAAATAGCATTCTCAGTCTACAGCGAAGATCTGTACGAATTATTGACGGACTTGCTTACAGCTGATGTTCATAAATTCATTCAAAAAATTGAACATACTAA
Organism: Cynegetis impunctata; assembly: GCA_030704885.1. Classification (NCBI taxonomy): domain Eukaryota; kingdom Metazoa; phylum Arthropoda; class Insecta; order Coleoptera; family Coccinellidae; genus Cynegetis; species Cynegetis impunctata. Next base: position 28,120 of record JARQZK010005292.1, on the reverse strand, counting down.
CAGTTCCATTTTTGTATATTCTAGAATACTATTGCTCAGGGTGAAAATGAGAAAGATCCTATCGGTAAATACATTGTACAAAGCTGATGAATATTTTAAAATTAATTTTACCGATTTTCATAGGTAAAATAAGTTGTATGATGTTATTATTCGAATGTTTCTAATTGTTTTAATTTTTGGACTTTTTGACTTAAATATCTGAGTGTATATAATTTGTGTGTGATACTTACATCTTGTTACTGACTGTAAACCAAAGTAGTACGAACATGAATAAATTCTATTATATTATAAGTCATCCTCAAATATAATTGATTTTGTTCGAATTGTATCTTGATGCAATGCACTTCGAAAAAAATACTACCTATTGGCTGAACTCCGCTGCTTATCCAAGATTCAGTTTTCATTAGAACTTTTTTTTCTAATCATAAAAGGCAGAAGTTTCTAGTGGACATATCTCGATTTATTCAACTCAACAAAATTTGTTAGAATCAACAACATATTGTTATTTAAAACATAGTACATCATTCAATAATCAATCTACATAAAAACTACAAAAGTTCTAATAATTTAATCTTTGAAATAAGTGACATATTTATCTCTTCCAAATGTCTTTCTGATCTTGAAGCTCCGTTTCCCTGAATTGTATCAGATAGACTAGATACGTGGAAATACCAGCAACCATCTGAAATGAAACCGTGTTGTGTGTTTTTCAATTATTCAATCATGACATTATGCTCTATCGACACATTCCTTAGGCATTGGTTTAATGGTAGGTCCTGGCCCTCAAAGGATCTTGACTGCCCACCCAAGAAACCCAAGAATAGGAGATTGAAAAATTCACTTACACAGCTATTATGAAATATCACCCAAAAAACCTTCAAAAAGCATGAAGATGGACTCCAAATAATTAGAATCTTGTAAGATAATATATTTTAAAACAAAATAAAATCATTTTACATATCTTCAATATCCAGTGGGGGCAGTACCTATAAATTGACATGTTTTTAACAAACTTACAGAATAAATCAGAGTCCAATCTAATGGTAGAAATCCACCAATTGTAAATTTCTGCTCGTTTATTCTTGATTTCAAAACAAATAGCTCCATCTAAAATAAAATATTTGAATGAATGTTACAAAATTGGTCACGGAAAGAGTTTCAACCTTACACTTCGGCTTACCTTAAAACTCGAAAGAGGTCATAGCAAATTACAATTACTGTATGTGAATACAATCAAGAATTTTGCAAAACATCTACTAATTCAAGGAAATTGTTAGTTTCCAAATGATCGGCATTTGAATTGAGTATAATGAGATATGAAGTATAATTTTGAAAAAACAATGAGCACATAAAAACTCTAATCGCGGAAACATGTTTAATGTTATATAACAAGCGGTACTGAAGTTTTTTATTTCAAATTAATGCATAACCAATTTGTGTGTTATAATAGTTAATAAGGTTATGTTAGAGTAGTAGGTAGCTCTCAACCTTTTTCGTCTTTGTTCTCTCTAGATCAAAAATGAAACTACTGGTTACCCAAATTCCAATTTTGTTCGAATCTCAAACAAAATATTGAATAAATTTTTAAGTTAATACACTGAAACAAAATTGAAATACTGATCCAACTGAAATCTAACTAAAGACCACGTCTTTAATTCCTTCCTCTAGTACAGCTGTTGAGCTAGGAAAATTAAGATAATCGTTCACATTGTGGTTAGAAAGCTGACATTTGGAACAGGTATTAATTTTTGTATTAGTAATAATATATGATCAAGACCCCAAGACGATCTTGCCCATGACGTCATATATTCCCAGTATTATCCAAGATGGCCGGGAATATTGTCAATTTTGTATAACTACTACTTCAGATTGTGACAGAAAGATGAAATTTCGTATGGATGTTTATTTTTGTAGTAGTAATGATATAAAATCAAGACTCAATGTGGATCTTGCTTATGACGTCATATATACTTATTATAATCCAAGATGGCCGACAATATTGTCAATATTGTATAAAAATACTTCAAATTGTGATAGAAAGCCGAAATTTGGTACAGATGTTAAGTTTTGTAGTATTAATCATACAAAATCAAGACCCAATGTGGATCTTGCCTATGACATCATTAGTAAAATCCAAGATGGTCGACAAAGTTTTCAAATTTAATTAAAATATCTCGGATTGTGATAACTAAAATTTTCTACAGATGTTCTTTAATGTACCTAGTAGTACAGATTTAATATCCGGATCCTATGCCGTTTCTATCTATGATTTCATAAATTGCTCTTTACATTTTAATTCAAGATAAACGACGAAAACAAACAGGCAAAAACTAGCCTGCTCCTATCTATCTGCTCATCGGTTGCGACTCGAAATATTTCTTAAGGGAAAAAATTGAGACTGCAAAAAGATCAACTTCGCAGTTATTTGCAAGTCTTTGAGATCTAATTAAGGGGCTGTTCATAAAATAATTAGTCGGAGCAAAACTAAGGTTAAAAGTTTCTCTAGATCTCAATAATGCGGACCTGCAATTGAGGCTTATTTTAGCTAACAAATATTTACTGTCAGTAAAGTTGTTTATCAACTTGAAAATTAGCATCACGTCAAAGTTTTCCCTCCGTGATTCCAAAGACCTCAAACTCATTTGCTCTTGAATCAAATAATAATTTTGAAACGAGGTTGGAAATCCTTGCTTGAATGCAACCCACTTCGAGAATTTTCTCTGAACTCGCTCGATATTATGTCTATGAACATAATAAACCGGTGACCATACCACGGATGCGTACTCACACACACTTCTCACATTTGCGCAATAAACTGACTTAATTGCATCTAAATTGTTGAAATGACACATTGATCTTTTTATGAAACCAAGCATTTTAATGTGTATGTGAGCAATAAAATCCAGTTTCGGGTCGAAGTACACCCCCAAGTCCCTAATAACACTCGCGTCTCTCAAAATAGTGATGGAAATAATATGGTGACTTTACTCTTCCAAACCTCATCACTTGGCACTTCTCTATGTTTAACTCCATTTCATTATCTAAGCACCAGTTCATTATTGCTTCGAGATCGAGTTGAAGAAGTTTACAATCGTCGACCTTCGATATTTGTCTAAATATTTTTAAATCATCTGCGAAAAGTAAGAATGAACTGAACCTTATGACATCTCCTATGTCGTTGATAAACAAGAGAAACAAAAGTGATGACAGAGGTGAACCCTGAAGGACACCAGATTTCATTATGAATTCGTCGGATAATACACCACATATCGAAATCTTTAATCTCATACCGCTAATATGTCAACCAATCAATGAGTGGGGGACCAACTCCCAATGCTTTTAATTTAGCTACTAGTAACTAGTATATGAAAAAAACTATTATACTTTACATATTAAATGTACATTTGACATTAAAGGTTTCCAGCGCAAACGCACAGTTCAGTGCATGGTAGACTTGCTTCAGAACATGCATCCACAGCATAAAAATTATTGGTAAAAATTTAATGCCTCTGAAATCGTTGTCCAATGCGGTGCTATGGCCCCAGCAATCTCTATCCCATCATCCATCATTCAAATTGGGCAGTTCTTGCATTGCCGTTAATGTTTGGCCCCATATGTGTCCTGCTTGAAATGCAGAGCGTTTTACATGTTGAAGGAGAGTATCATGTGTAAACTACTAAAAATTATGCTGAACTAGTGAACATGAATTGTGGAGCTCGGTTTACTTCGAGCAATTGAGAGGTACGGCTATATATTAAAATAATGAACCTCTCACTATCTGCAAATGGTTCTGATCAACTGATTGAGGTTGCTGTGCTGAAACTTCAAATGAAGAAGAAATGAAGAGGAAAACCTTCCAGGTCTCAAAGGCTACTTTATTATCCCTTCCATATAGAGTGGATGTAGTATCACAACCGGTAACGTCATGGAAAAAGGGCAGAGATACACACATTTCGTAACCGAAGGTGTCTGCATTACTATGTGTAATAGCGAGAACAACTACATCTGTGTCTACTGTACGAGTCATAATTCCGAAATAACCATCAACTGCTACATACAAAGAATGGTAAATAACTCGTGCATGCGCTTCCTCGTGATTCCACGGTGATATCATTTCTGAATTATTAATCGGTGAAGAACTCATAACTTTTTTATTGCATGTGACAATTATTTGTTTTCCTTCAATCCTAAGCACAACAACTCGTTTACTGAGAAATTCAAAAAGCTCATTTTTTTATCATCTCTTCTAAGAAATCTTTTTCAATCTATGGGTAATATAGTACCATCTTCAACTCGTTCAGAATACCTTCATCTCTTTTTTCCCTAACTCTCTGCTTGATACTTTCTTCAATATATATATACATATATATATATATATATATATATATATATATATATATATATATATATATATATATATATATATATATATATATATATATTACACCAGATCCAACCGTTTCACATTGCTGATTTGATTTGCTATGTAGGGCAAAAATATGATAGCAGCATAGTCTTCAAATATTTTTCTTGACTTGACAAAATTAGGATTTAATTTAAAATTTACACAATATAAAGTGTAATGTTACTTTTTATACATATACTTAGTTTACTTACCACTATTATATATATATATATATATATATATATATATATATATATATATATATATATATATATATATATATATATATATATATATATATATATATATATTATGAAGGAATTTTCTTTTTGTAATGAATATTTTGCTTATGCTTTCACTTTGTTTCGTATTTGCTTCTTCAGCTATCTTGGACTATAATGACATAGGATGTTGATCTTATGTACCTATGTACTACCATATTGAAGAACATCTGTACCAAGTTTTGGCTATCACAATCCGCAGTATTTTAATCGAAATTGAAAACTTTGTCGGCCATCTTGGATTTCACTTATGATTTCATATGCAAGATCCACATGGGATCTTGATCTTATATCATAACTACAACTAAAATGAACATCTGTACCAACTTTCATAATTCTATCACAATGTGAATGATTTTGCAGCTTAACTACTCAAATATTTATGAGAGTCGCGGTCTGCTTGCGCCGTTCAGAATGTCTCATCCTTACATATTTTACACAGTGAAATGGTGGAACTGTTAAATTGATATGAGTTAATTGAAACGTATTATTTATTCATGTGTATTAGAAGCAGGAACCTTCCAATATATAATAGTTCAACTTTTATTGTTGTATGAGAAAATCGCCGTTGGAGTTTTGGCTTTCCTCGCCTCGCTCTGTATTACAGTATGTTCGGTTAGTTTTAAATATCCTGGAGTAAGGTTTTGCTTATTGAATTGTGGATTTAGATATGCTGTGTTCTGCGAAAAATATCGAAGTTCTCCTGGAGCTTCATTTCTAGTGCGTTAAATATATGTTTTGCGTACCAAGCAGAGTGAATTTGTTCACAAAGACTAACTTTTCGTTCTTTCCTGGTTTTTACTTCAAATATTCTCTTATGATTCAATTTTTCTTATGAGCTGCTCTCTGGAATTCTAAAGCTCATAACGAATCTGAAGCTCCCCGAGATGATTTCAAAAAATTTCGGTTTTTAAAAATATGATAGCAAATCGTATTCGATAAATTTGTGATTCGGTTCAAAATCGCCCACTGGTAAATCTTGTTGTTCTGGCTCTTGGCTTGTGTATATAAAATGTAAACTCTTTAAACCTATACATTTCTATTATATTGTTAGGATAATTATTGTTCAGATAATTCAAGTAGAAGCTATGATGCTATGATTCTTCATACAAACGAACGAAAAAAGGTATTGAAATATTTACTAATAATTATTAAAACAGCCTAGTTTTTTGGTTTTTTCTATTAAAGTGACTTCAATTATTTTTCAATAGTAATAGTTAACAGATTATCAAAACTCACACTCTTGTATGGAAGTCTGCGTCGACCAACGTTACTCTGTATTCTTTGTATATTTTCATCTGCCCGCTTGCTCTGAAACAATTGGTATTGTTACCAATTAAAATTTCCTTAAATGCTCGATTAATAATATAATAAATTTCGTTTTAAGTCTAAATTATTCATGTATGCGGTACATCGTTATCGGCATTTAATAAACTATTCTTTGTTATAAAACAAGTCTATAATAACTGCATGTATTAATGAATATTTTCCTCGCCTCATTCAGAATAAATGCACTAGTAGCTACAATGATGAATATTGATAAAGAGGGTACTATAATCGAAGTCGTAGGAACAATTTTCCCAACAACCTGCATAAAAAATTCACTAGCATGATACGGTTCCTTTACAGTCACAAATGAAGATATCAGAATTGTGTACCACTGTTGAAAACATGTCATTATCAATAAATATGAAAATGTTTTTGTAAAACAATAATTAATTGAGTTCAATTCTTCTTGAATTCCTATTAAACTTCCAATATTTTCGAGCATTTCAACCTCAGAAAGAAAATCATTCAATGTACGATAAAAATCAATCAGAATCAGTTTGAAAGTAAAATAGAACATCTCAAATTGAATATCGACTGAATAGTAACAGAAGGAAACAGAGTAGTTTGCCCAATTGAAAAAAAACTCACTGTTTGGTAAATATATCGTCACTAAAATCGAAAGAAAATAATTTATAACACGGAATAATGACCATATTAATCCGATATTGATTTTTCTCTTTCTAAGAAAAATATTATCGTTTTCAAAACTCTCATAAATTTTTAAAATTCTCTCGATTATTTTTTCGATACTATAAGTATTTCTATATGTGACCAAAAGTGCGTAAAATGTATAAAAAACATGATAAAATTGAAATGACTGGTTGAGGACAGAAAGCACGTCTCTACTACCATACTCCTTAACAAAGAAAATTCCTACTAGAAGGCTGGTAACTAGAACTGCACAACCAAATATTCGAAGAAAACTCCGTTCATATCTAAAAACCTTGGCTGATGGATTATACGAAAAGTGCGGATATAGAAATCCATATTTCCATATTTGAAAAGCTGTATTTAGCGAATCTAATGGATGTTCAGTTTCGACGTAGCTGCTTGTAGCACTCATAATATTAAAATGATTTTATTCTTACGAATGATTATTGATCCGTAAATATATTTGAGTGATATGAAATGGATTGGTCTCTATTAAATTAGGCTGTGTTCGTTTGGTCACTGCCAGTCGAATTATTAAGGGTAAAAGTAAGTATTTGTTCAGAAAGTCGAATTTTATTTCATTTTGATCAAGCATAATATAAAATTGGGTTTCTAAGGGAAAATTCATTAAACAGAGTGATAATAAAATTTGAAGAGAAACTTGTAATCGCTACTATAGATTAATAACATTCGAATAAAGTTACTGAAATGCCGAAAAACTTGACTGCGTGACCTTATAGAATAAGAGGATATATATATATATATATATATATATATATTTATATATATATATATATATATATATTATATATATATATTTATTATATTTATATATATATATATATATATATATATATATATATATATATACATGGCGACTAATTTATTTTCAAATGGCATCTCGGCCTGGTTCGCACTCTTTGCGATGGCGCTTACTGAGCCCATACCAAATTTACACGCTTTTTGTTAGCTTCAGCTAATGAAATTGTTCAGCGTCATTTTTGAAAACTTTGATATGTCCAATTATTTTGAAAAGAGGTACACGTAATAACGACTGAGGATAATACAAAAATTTCATCTTTTTTCCTAATGTCCTGAATCATCGGTATCTAATGCTTTTGTTAGCTTGACCTGTATGTGACGGAATAATTGTTGTAAATATTTTGGCGAATTTGGAGCTCATAGTTTATAAAATGGGCTAGAGTTTCGTAAAGTCTTCTCGTAGAGTGCCTGATATTTTTTTCACAAGTGATAACTTATACTAATCCAAGTTGAAATAATTAATATTCAAATGTGGGGCTAAGAGCTCTTATGAAATTGTAATTAAAAAAATGAAAAAAGCCAGGAGTCACCTCTGGGATTCGAACCCAGAAATACGGCACACCAGGGTTCAGTACTTAGACCACTCGGTCGTCAACGCAACGTAAATTATGGACGCAAGAGTGTATTCAACGAAAGGATCGCCACGCTATATTATTGAATATAAACCTACAATACGTAGTCATTATTTTATGGAACAAATTTGTAAAGCTTTATCTTTTCATTTTCATTATGCCATATCGGATTCCTGTCGTAATCTGTTCTTTTATGCATATAACTTATACACAATTATTTTGATGTTTCACATCTGACGTTTTCGAGTTGCCTGTACATGAATTCATGAGTACATACTAAGCATTGGCGATTGACGTGGCGGACTGGGATCAGAAAGAGAAGTGATGAGAGAACGGAAAGAAAGAGAAAGGTATACAATATTCGCTTGTATTAACTAAAAGCGTGACTTTCGTCACTCAGCGTGAAGCGTCAGTATATTTTCGTCACACTTTTAGTCTCGCATATTTTTCGGTTTGGTCCCGCAGCGAAATCCCTGTCTCCTCTAAGCCTGCTGTAAGGAACTTCGTTCCAAAAATTCCTTAGTTGTTTACAGTATAGGGTATTTTCTATAATATTCTTTGTCTTAAAATAAGAATACAATGAATATAAGCTGCATTTTGTAAGCGAATGATAATCGAATATAGATTTCGTTATACAGGGTATAGGCATGGAAGTTAGTATTCTGCGCATAAGGCGCTCATCAATTGGTATATGTTGAAAGAGGTAACACTAGTCGACAGGGTGTTAATTTGGCGGTATTTTTCCGTATATTTTTGAACTGAGTCATTTTATATATTACCTACATTTGAATTGCATCTCGATGCAATGCATTTTGCGAAAAATACTACCTTAGTGACGGAGCTCTGCTGCTCCTACGTTTTTTTCTAATGAATGAAAATTATTGATAATTCCTGGAGAGTAAGTGAAATCACAATAATTCATAACTTTCATTTGAAAATTGCTAACTGTGAAGCAATTTGTCCGTCAATGTGACACGTTTTGCCTTATTCAATAATAATATATTTTATTTACAACTATATATGTAATGTCATCATTACTGACGTTTAAGAAGTCTGAAACTGACATATTACCTACTTTCACTTCCCACCCACGGGTGGGAAATTTTCCACCCGTGAGAGGATTTTTTTCTGTTTATTTTGAGAGAAGATGTATTTTTTAAGTTTTTTAAATGAAAAGTTCATTTACCTACTTGATTTTATTGAGACTTATAAGCACACTTGACAACATTAGCACTTCTTAAGTTCTTTAGGATTAGTAAACACAAAATTAACAAGAACTGAACTTTTCAAACAAAGGATTAATAATTTCTGTATGTACATATATTTAGGGATTATTGACATTATTGAAATTGATCGTTATGGTCGAACTATTGTGAGATGCTACAGAAACCATTAACCCATGCGTAATATCTTTGCTTGAAAAGTTCAGTTCTTGTGGTACAGATGATGAACTCTTCATGGTGACTGATGAAGGATTGGAGGAAGAAGTTTCGCCAGAGAGCAGATTAGCAGTCTTCGTTTGATTGGAGAACGAAGTATCTACATAGCCTTCCGCCACGGTACTCGATTTCCATCCTCCCAATCTCTTCAATTGTAGAACATCTCCTCCATTGTTTGTGAACAAAGTTGCTGCTGTACGCCGAAAATAATGCCCGGTATACTCGCCGACGTTATTTAGTTTCAAAAACGATGCTATTCTTTTCGTAAATTGCGATATGGAATCGTGTCCAAAGACTAAGGTAATTTTTCCAAATCTCATTTGCATGAAAAACCTCTCATTTTGAATTCGTGAAAGGAGTTCCATATATTTCTTTACAATTTCAACCCATTTAGTGTTTAATATCAGAAACGATCGTGCTTGATATGTTTTTGTGTGAGGAATGATGATGCTGATCTTTTTTTCCAAAATATCAATATCTTGGACTTTCATCTGAAAAAGTTCATCACTTCTGCAGGCTCCCGAAAGGCCAATTACCAACCAACCTAAAATGTTGAAAAATATTAATAAAAATAACTATTTTATTAGTGTTAGAATAATGACCTTCAGAAGAAGAAATTCTTCTGGTGCTTCATCTAAGAAAATATCAACATTTTCTTGGGTAAAAGTATTTGATTTCTTCGGTTTATAATTGGCATTTTGCCTTTTTAAAAAAGCCATTAATTTTCCATACATTGATATGTCAACCTTGTATCTGATAAATTAAGGTTGTTTTTATCATGGAATACGTAGACCATAAGGTTGACGATTTCTTAGTCTTAGCTATTTCACTGAAGTAGGCAAGAACGATGTTTTCCGATGCAGCTTTTGTGACCCCTTTTTTGGCGCACCAATCTCTGTACGTATTATATGCTTTATCATACCTCGGTCTACTTTTTTGGGGCATAAGATTTTCTTCAGCTTTCTCCGCTGCTTCCTTTATGTCTGGCGGTGTGCACTATATCTGACATTTTATAAAAAAATTAAATTACACGGTCCAGACACTGACAAGAGCTGACAAATTTGAAGTGTTTATTAAACACCCGCCTACTCACTATTGGGAAAATAAGTTATTTGTTGTTAGTTGTCATCATCATTCTATGGTTGTCTTTGTAATTTTATTGTTGACGTTTGAGAAAAAATATTGAAAAATTTGCTTTTTTCCGAATTTTTGTTTAGAAGATTATAGTTGTAAATAAAATAGCATACAAACCTCGGTGGAAAGTTACATCACTCTCTCGACAGTAATGTAACACTTCCCACCTCGGTATGTAATATACTATTTCATGAAGTCAACATTTAGTTAGTCATAGAAGATCTTCATTTCATTCAATCAACACAAGTTTTCACTGGGAACATATCTAATTACTCAATTCAAAAAAACTTTTTACATTCAACGACATATTATTATTTTAAACTCAGAATAATCAGTGAATTCAAAAAAGATATAGAATTCGAATAGTTCAACTCTTCAAATATGTGACATTCATCTTCCCTAAATATCTCCCTTCTTTTGAAGCTCCGTTTCCCTGAATTGTATCAGATAGACTAGGTAGGTGGAAATACCAGCAACCATCTGAAATGAAACCGTGATGTATATTTTTCAATTATTCAATCATTAATATTATTATATATCGACACATTTCTTAGGAATTTGTAGTTCCCCCAAAGATGTTGATTGCCCACCACAGAAATCCCAGAAATAGTAGATTGGAAAATTCACTCACACAGGGATTACAAAATATTTCTGAAATATACTCATGAAAGAGATATTACTGCATATAGAGTGTCATGTTTCTCATATACTTACAGAACAAATCAGAGTAAAATCTAATGGTAAAAATCCACCAATTGTAAATTTATGCTCGTTTATTCTGGAGTTCAATAGAAATAGCTCCATCTGGAATAAAAAATTTGATGTAAAAAATTTGTTGGACAGGGAGAGGAGTTGCAGCCTTTCAATTCAGTTGAGGTTAAAACTGAATACAAATTATAGCAGATTGTGATTAATATATAGAAATACAACGCAAGAACCGTTTCGAATACCAGCATAAGAAAATTGTTGGTTTTTAAGTGATCGGCATTAGAATTGAGCTCAGGTTAAGACTAAAAACCTCTTTCGCAACGAGCTGCATTAGAAGAGCAGGTTTTCAAAACGTATCCAGTTTGAAAAATCTATCCATTCAATTTGTTTCAAATCCAAAAACCAAAAATTGCGCCCTCTATCGTGTGAACAATATGTATTTCCTTCTCCATGGAGTCAACCAATTTATATCGAAATAAATACCATCCAAGATATCATACGAAACTACCTACATACAAAGTTTCAACCATATTTTCCCAAAATTGCGCCTTCTATCGCGTGAACAAAATTTATTTCCTCTCCTGGAGGGTCAACCCCAAGCAATTTCCACCAAAATCAATCCCATCCAATATATGATACGAAAATACCTACTCACAAACTTTCATATTGCTCCAAAATTACGCCGTTTATCATGTAAACATTATTCATTTCTTCCCCATGGGGTCAAACCCCCCGACCAATTTGAACCAAAATCAATCCTATCCAAGATATTTTTCGAAAATACCTACTTTCAAAAAAACTTTCAACCTATTTACAAACTTTCAACAATATTGCTTTAAAATTGCGACCTTTATCGTGTAAACAAGATTTATTTCTTTCCCCAGGGGGTCAACCCCCAACCAATTCGAACCAAAAACAATCCCATCCAAGATATCATACGAAACTACCTATTTTCAAACTTTCAACCCTATTGCTTCAAAATTGCGTAAACAACGCTAAAATACACATGCTTATACATATATATATATATATATATATATATATATATATATATATATATATATATATATATATATATATATATATATATATATATATATATATATATAAATAAGGAGGCTAAGCCTCCTCAATAATATTCCGTGTATCACTAATAAATTATATTGAATAGTCAGCATTCTGCATGCTGCTCATATTAATCAAACTCATATTATTTTATGCACCTACCTTCCTTTCAACCAACATTATATAATATAATTCATTAATTAAGATAGAAGGTATTTACATTTACTGCATTTCATTCATTTCAAGATTTGTGGCAACGCTGCGGAGGCTTAGAAAGGTATATTCTCAACGTTCATTATACCTGCCACAGAAAAGCAAACAACGGTGCAAATACTTCGAATGAATACTTCATTGCAATAGAAAAGCAAAACACATGTAAATGGCAACACCGATAGGAACCCAGTCTCATACAATGTCGACCAATCACAACTATAGAATTTCGCGTGACATCGAGTGAATTCGTTGGAAAGCATTAATTGAATCGTAGTGTGATCGTAGTTACTAACGGCAGCGTGTTTACTTATATTGCTCGCGTATTGTTTTAAAATGAGTTTGGTTACTGAAGTTAATTTCAAAAATTTCAATGGTGACTTAGTGGAATATTTGTTATCCCATAACTTTCGTGCACTAAGTTATGAGGATAAAGTTTTGATAAAAACATTGCGACCAACCCCTGAATTAAACAATTTGGTGCAGCGTAACAGACAACAAAACCGCGGTTTTAATACAAGGAATTATGAGAGACATCCTTGCCTAACCGTATCACAGGTAAAAAATAAATCATTTTGTTGGCAGTGTTTACTTTTTACTAGTGAAAATGTCTCTGTTTGGGGCCGCTTAGGATTTGAGGATTAAATTCTATACCTAGTTGAAAGTGAGGAATTTTTCACCGATAAAGTAACTTTAAATACAGCACGCGGATTAATATCTTACTTACAAGATAAGAAATTTATATATTTTTTAAACATCTTTAAATTAATTTTTGAACAAACAGAAATAGTTTTTCAAATCTTACAGCACAAGTTTTCAGATGTAATTTACTCACGAAATCGGCTCAAGTTTCTTTTGGAAAAAATTTCAGAATTTCGTGCAGAAGTTTATTTTAAAAAACTATTTTCTGTATTTAAAACTACTGATGATACGACTCAATTTAGCCCAAAACGAAAGAAATTCAGTTACGCAGATATGGAGCTTCACTATAAGCAAATATTTTATGAAATTTTGGATACTATTAGGGGTCAAATAGAAATAAGGTTCTCTGATTTGAAAGAACTGCATTTCTTCGACTTACTCAATGAAAATTTGTTAACCGGATTTTCGGCTAATTTTCCAGATAACCTTTTGGAAAATTTATGTCAAAAATACACTTTTTTTGATAAGGTGGCCATAAAAAGTGAACTGTGTGTTGTTTATAATGACAATGAAATTTTGGGGCAAAATGAAAATCATGTGAGGACTATTAAATACCTTTTTGATAATGATTTGAATAAAGATTTACCCCAAGTTTATAAACTCTTATGTCTAATTGTTTCTATCCCGGTGACATCGGCTTCCGTAGAGCGCTCGTTTTCCACTCTTAAGTGAATTGAAACTTATTAACGAAATTCAATGAGCCAGGATCATTTGAAAAATATTAGTTTGTTGTCTATTGAAAAAGAATTGGTAAAACTTTTGGCGAAAGAAAAATTTTATGAGGATATTATAGATCATTTTGCTAACGTTAAAGATCGCAGAATCCCGCTAATCTTCAAAAATATATAATAACTTTTTATTTGCTCTCATCAGCTGTTAACAAATTCGTTAAATAGGTAGGTAGGTACCTATTTTGTGAAAGAAAAAAAAATTTGATGAATAGATGAATTGATTAATTGGCTGAGAAGAGTTTTTGTGAATATTGTAAATAGGAGTTGTAGGTCTCAAGGTAGACACTCGAAAGTGAAAACAAATTAATAGCTTAGGGTGCTTGTTTTACTTTGATTTTCTTTAAATTATAAGGCGGTTGACCTTGAAATCCTAAAAATTTTTTAACACCTCTTGTAGCCTCCTCAAACCAAAACCTCACGAGCCGCCACTGATATATATATATATATATATATATATATATATATATATAATATATATATATATATATATATATATATATATATATATATATATTTATATATATATATATATGTGAAATTGAGTTTTTGGTGCAAAGCATCATAAAAAGTCATGAAACAAAAAACTATCTTGGTCCTAGGTCCAACTTTGCTAATCGCACCCAGTTTAATAAGCAGGTTTTCAAAGTGAAAACCTGCTAACATCAACCACAGAAAATATTTTGAATTTAGATACGTGATCAGGGGCGTATCTAAAGGGGGCCAGGAGGGCCTGGCCCCCTAGACGTTTCGGGACGTAGAAAAATTTTACTTGCCCATAACAAGAGCAAAAATTGAGATACCTTTAATCAGTAATAAGCATTGCGCTGAAAAGATTCATTTCCCGAAATTATTCTATCACAGTCCGAGGAGTGGGTAGATCCGTATATTGTTGATAATAAATTGATGTATATGTGTATAATATTGACTCAAATGATACTCGAGAAGCTATGTAAATCATTATATTTCCAGTGGTTATACATTGTATAATTTTGAACAAAAAATGAGCTGATGGAAATTCTAATTGGAGAAACAAGTTCAGTGTTATAGCACGTGATGGTGAAATTTTTTGTTTCAAATTAATATAAAATCAGTTTTTGAGTTATTATAGTTAATTCGGTTATGTTAGAGTGGGAGTTGCCAACACTTCTCTGTCATCAACTACCTAGATCAGGGCTCACCAACATTTTCATCCATCGACTCTATAAATCAAAAATAAAACCTCTCTTTTTCGGAATTTCAACTTAGTTCCAATCTCAAACAAAAAATTGTATATATTTGTATGTTAAAACACTGATCCAACCAAAATCTAATTGAAGGTCACGTCTTTCATTCTCTCTCTATTATGAATTCAACAAATGGCGGTTCAAACCGCTGCAAGTCATAGGGTGCATTCGCGTTGGGTGCTCACACGCTGTAAGTGCTCACGCTTATAAGCACAAATTATTGGTGTTCATTTATTTAGTCCAGTCAATGACTCTCTTCCCGTGTATTTATCCCACACAGCACCGATTTTCATGAGAAATTGTATTTAGGTTCTACTTACCATCTATTTCAAAGTCTACCCTGTGCCTGCGGTTGCTTTTTCCCTGGGCGTGGATGCCACTTTATCTTGGGGGTGAAAATTTTTTCATTTAAAATAACTACGGAAATCAATGAATTGACTAATTCTAAGCAACTTTTGTTTCATGAAGTTTTTTCTGAAAGTCAATTCTTTTCCACTTATTCGCGAGTGAAATTGTCGGAATTCAGACAAAAAACACGTTTGCAGATTCTTTCTCGCGAATAAATGGAAAAATATTCATTTAATCGTGTATTTGTGATGTACGAGTATGTAGGCGAGTACGAGGTTGATTGGTATTTTCAATCGCCAAAATGAAAAGTTTCTAAGTACAATAACCAAAAACCAATGCATTTTTCGGGGAAAACTCATAAAACTTTTTTTAGTTTTTTAGTCCTTTAAAAAATCTTTATTTTTGTTTCTCATGAAAGTTCCTAGCATCAAAATCAAAAAAAAAAGCAAGTTGTGAAGAGAAAAATGTCGATTCCTAGTTATTCGTTGGAAAAAAATTGTGAAAATCTCACCCTCTCTTCCACCCCATTAGAAAAGAATTGTTGCCACTTTACAATTCACTTCATTTTTGTTTTCATAATAAGTTCTGATTGTTTGACCAGTTTAAAAAACTTCTTTTTGAAAAAAATAGAGTTTGAAGAGAGGAAAAAATTTTCGTAATTTTGCGAAAAATCGCCTTTTCTTCAAAATAACTCAAAATCTGTTAATGATACGCAAAATTTTGTGCAGTATGAAATTGTAGGTTTTTCTTATTCAAAAGTTTTGGCGTTTCATTTTTTTTTGTGGGATAAAAATTGAGTAAGATATGGCCATTTAAAGCTTGCGTGTGTTCGCGCAAAGTACCTTTTTGAGCCCTTTTAGCATGAACCTTTTTAAAAATGAAATCTGAAAAGAAGTTTCCTTTAGTTAAGCTCATAGCTCTTAACAAAACTTACGAAATGCTTTTTTGAAAGACTTGATAGCTTAAAAACTGAGCGAGTTATGGGGAAAAAACCAGAAGCACATGCATATTGATGAATACTCATATTGGTGAATACCAATCAACTTTCAACAAGCAATAATTTCATTTGTATTGGGTCAGAATACATTATAAATCAACAATTTTCTTTGATTTTTTATCAGCTATAATTTTTCACCCTACAGGTTTTTCGATTGAATGTATATTTTTCCAGTTATTCGCGAAAAAGAATCTGAAAACGGGGTTTTTTTGCCTGAAAAACGAAAATTTCACTCGCGAATAAGTCGAAAAACTTCATCAAACAAAAGTTGCTTAGAATAAGTCAATTCATTGATTTCCGTACTTATTTTCAATGAAACATTTTTCAATCCCAAGAAGGGGTGGCATCCACCCCCAGAAAAAAAGCAACCCCCGGCACAGGGTAGACATTGAAATAGATGGTAAGTAGAACCTAAATCCATTTTTTTATGAAAATTGGTGCTGTATGGTATAAATACACAGTTTACACTTTTTTACCGTCATTGACTGGACTAATTGGCCTACTAGCGCTAAAAAAATATTGTTCGTTTTGGGCATTATGAGCATTACTCATTTCAACATGGTGAATTTAGGAAATATAATAATAATAGAAAACTCTATCGCAGCGAGCTGCATTAGAAACTCAGGTTTTCAAAAAGTATAAAATTTGAAAAATCTATTCATTCAATAATGATTTTTGTTCCAAATCCAAATCAAAAAAATTGCGCCCTCTTACGTATAAACAATATTTATTTCCTCTTCCGGGGGGTCAACCCCCCAACCAATTTATATCGAAATAAATACCTTCCAAGATATCATACGAAACTTCCTACATACAAAGTTTCAACCATATGGTCCCAAAATTGCGCCTTCTATCGTGTAAACAAAATTTATTTCCCCGCCTGGGGGGTCAACCCCCAAGCAATTTCTACCAAAACCAAGCCCATCCAATATATCATACGAAACTACCTACTCACAAACTTTCAATCCTATTGCTTCAAAATTACGCCCTTTATCATGTAAACATTATTTATTTCTTCCCCCAAAGGTCAACCCCCCAACCAATTTGAACCAAAACCGATCCTATCCAAGACCTCTTTCGAAGATACCTACTTACAAACTTTCAACCCTATTACTCCAAAATTGCGAGCTTTATCGTGTGAAAAAGTTTTATTTCCTCCCCCAGGGGGTCAGCCCCACACTCAATTCGAACCAAAAATAATCGCGTTCAAGATATCATACGAAGCTACCTATTTACAAACTCTCAACACTCTTGCTACAAAATTGCACCATTTATCCTGTAAACAAGATTTATTTCACTCTCAGGGGGGTCAACCCCCTAACCAATTCGAACCAAAACCAATCCCGTTCAAGATATCATACGATAGTACCTATTTACAAACTCTCATACCTATTGTTGCAAAATTGCGCCATTTATCCTGTAAACAAGATTTATTTCGCCCCTAGGGGGGTCAACCCCCCAACCAATTCAAATCAAAAATAATCCCATCCAAAATATCATATGAAACTACCTATTCACAAACTCTCAACCCTATTGCTACAAAATTGCGCCATTTATCCTGTAAACAAAATTTATTTCACCCTCAGGAGGGTCAACTGCTCAACCAATTCTAACCAAAACCAATCCCATCGAAGATATCAAACGAAACTACGTATTTACAAACTCTCATACCTATTGCTACAAAATTGTGCCATCTATTCTGTAAACAAGATTTATTTTCCCCCTAGGATTCGAACCAAAATCAATCCCATCCAAGATATCATGCGAAACTACCTATTCACAAATTTTCAATCCTATTGCTTCAAAATTGCTCTCTTTATCGTGTTAACAACGCTAAAATACATAAGCTTATACATACATACATATGAACATTAAAAAAAAATAAATATATATATATATATATATATATATATATATATATATATATATATATATAAATACAAAAGGTAAGTCTACTGGGGTTGCAGCAATGAAAAGTAATTACTCTTTTTCCTTAAGCTCAAGCTTTCGAGATGTTTATTTTATCTCTTCATCAGGAGCACTAAAAACACGACAATGTAAATAACTCGGAAACAAAAAACTTTCTAAATACTTACAGGAAACGAGATTTCAACAAAAGTTGTTTTAACAATTAACATGGAGTCTAGACATCAACATTAATACAAACATACATTATAAATTCTAGTGCTCCTGATGAAGAGATAAAATAAACATCTCGAAAGTTTGAGCTTAAGGAAAAAGAGTATATTACTTTTCATTGCTGCAACCCCAGTAGACTTACCTTTTGGTGTATACTAATCAGCAAAGACTACCCTCTCCTATATATATATATATATATATATATATATATATATATATATATATATATATATATATATATATATATGTATGTATGTATATACTTATAGATATATGAAATTGAGTGTTTATTGCCAAGAATCATAAAAAGTCATGAAACGAAAAACTATCTTGGTCCTAGGTCCAACTTTGCTAACCGCACCCATTTAATAAGCAGGTTTTCATAGTGAAAACCTGCTAAAAATTCATTGGATATTATTTACGATGATTCTGACAATAGCCAGTTTAATTTCATCGGACGTAACAGAAATGGTATGCGTTTTACCAGATTCTGGATGATTTAGTGTTATCGAAAATAAATGTCATTAACTTGCCATTATAAATTCTGCTGTGTCAAAAATAAATTATGTGTGTGAGCGTGAAAACTACCTCCACGGCCGAGCCATGAGTGTGATTTTTTTACACTCACAGCGCCAAGTCGAACGCTGAAAATGATAGTTAAGCGTGCTGAAAGCGTGTAAGTGCCCAACACGGATGCACCCTAGCAAACCGAAATCACCTCTGAGCGTAGAATTTTCCATAGATTTTTGTTTGGGTTCAAAATAGCGCTCTAGTAGACCCATGCACTGGCTGTTAGGATGTGCATATAACCAGAAAGCTCACTAAAACTGAAAGTCTCTATTGTGTGGTTAGATGATAATTGTTTAGATAATTGAAGTTGATATTATTTCGTACTATTCTCCATACAAACGAACGAATAAAAGGTACAGAAGGAATTACTAATAGAAATACTCATTTAACTGAAATATATTGAAAAATTATACTATTTTAATACTTACATTCTTTATATATATATATATATATATATATATATATATATATATATATATATATATATATATAATTATTTATATAGTTTATCTATATATTTATATATCTATATATATATATATTAATATATATATATATAGTATTATATATATATATTATATATATATATATATATATATATATATATATATATATATATATATATATATATACATTTGGATTGGTTTTGTATATGTATATTATAGATTGTTGGGATTTTTCGTGGTATAACAGATATTAAATGACTAATAAAATTTGACTTAATTTACTCGACGTTTCGGCTCTATTTTTGGAGCCTTTTACAAGAGTTTCATCAAGATTCTGTAAGATAAAATATAATTTAAAACTAGTTCACAATAAAAAGGATGATTTTTATTAGTCATTTAATATCTGTTATACCACGAAAAATCCCAACAATATATATATATATATATATATATATATATATATATATATATTTATATATATAGTCTCGGGTAGGATTTCCTACCCGTCATTAATAAAGAAGAAAAAAGCAGCACTCCGGAGAGAAAAGAAAAATTAAAGATCCTGTAGAGGAAAATATAGTAGTCCATGCGATTAAATTGAGAGGAGATAGCCTGTTCAATGTAATTATGGAGCTTTTCAATATGTTCCTGTACGATGGAGAAATTCACAGCAAAGAGAACAACGCCATTCTGCTACATAAAAAGAAGACAGCGGATTTAGAAAATTATAGACCCATAATCCTGTTGGGTCACCTTCCCAAACTATTTACAAGGATAATAACTATGAGATTGAGAAACAAGCTCGACTTCTATCAACCTTTTGAACAAGCCGGCTTGCGCAAGGGATTTGGGACGAATGACCATCTACAATGCCTCAAGATTCTAATAGAGAAATCAGTTGAATCTAACAGACCACTAGTCCTAGCATTCGTAGACTTCCACAAAGCCTTTGACTCGATAAGCCTGCAAGCATTATTAGAATAACTAGACAAGTAACAAGTGGACTACAGATGTACAAAGTTAATATATAACATCTACAAAAACACAACGATGAAGGTACAGCTGGACACGACAAAGAACAGTATACCAGTTGAAAGAGGAGTCAGACAAGGGAATCCTCATCACCCAAATTATTTATTACTGTTTTAGAATACGCAATGAAACGACTCAACTAGGAGGATGAGGGTGTAAGAATTGATGGTACAAACTCAACAGATCTGAGATATGCTGATGACATTGTCCTGATCTCCGACAATCTAAAGAACATAAGAATAATGGCAGAAAAACTCCAAGAAACCTGTTCGACTGTCGGATAACATATTAATTTATCAAAGACGAAGTATATGACAGATTCTGTGCCAGCGGAAACATAAACTGAGAGAGGAGATATCGAACTAGTGCACAAATTCGTCTACCTCGGACATGAAATTAGGATGACAAGAGATAACCAAACAGCGGAACTGAACAGAAGAATCAACATGGCAGCTTACGGAAGACTGAGAGAGACGTTTAACAGTGATATACCAATCTGCCTAAAAAGGAAGGTGTATGACCAGTGTGTTCAGCCGGTACTTACGTACGGTGCAGAGACCTAAAGAGAATTAAAGTTACATCAACGAAAAATCGAAAAACAAATGCTTGGGATATCACTGAGTGGTCACGTGACGAACGACGAGATAAGGCGAAGATCAGGAGTGACCGACGTAATCGAGCATGTGGCAAATAGGCCAGTCAGTTTAGACATTGAAAATCGAAAATTTATCAATTAATTAATTTGATAATTCCAAAAGTTTTTGAACTTTATTCAAGTGAATGCTACATAGAGAAAGGAACAAATTTCATTTTGCAGTCCAGAACATTGTCAAAATTGCAATAATATTGAATTTTGCCTTATGCTTGTGAAAAAAATTCCAAAAGTTCTGCGAATTTAGTGTAGTATTAAATATATTATTTCAGATCACGTTTCAAATTTGCAACCAATTTTAGGGTACGGATCATTTTTTCATTCAAAATTAACGTTTTCCTTTGATAAACTGACCAAAAAAAATTCCAAAAACTTGATAGATACCGTAGAACGGGGCTAAATTGGAAATGCGGGGATATTTTAGAATTCATAACCTGTAACTTCATCTGGCAATCCTGTTTAGGTACAACACAATTCCGCGTAAATTACACTGTAATAGTATAGTTCATAACTTTACTTATTCAGACTTTAGATGATTTCAATATTCGTAAGCGTGGTAATGGTCTGTTAGACATTGAAAGTGAGGCGGAAAATCAACCAATATTTGAGCCTGTCAAACTTTCAGTGCTAGTGCGTCGTGGGTGAGAGTTATAGCAGTTAAGTTTTATATAAAAAATGGTGTTGATGTTAGTATTATTGTGCAAAAAAGTTATAAACATTATGCTACCCCAAAATTTTTTATGGTCCTTTTTGAAGATCGGGGCTATTCTGGATGGCGTTTTTATAATCATTCCAAAATATCCCCGGTCTTCTAAAATCACCCCATTCTTTATATTATCAATGCTATATACCTTTTATTATTCTTGATTTAAAAATGTATGTTTTCCAATTTAACCCCATATACGAGGTAACTATAATTAATGCGTTATTCTTACCGATTCTAAAATATCCCCGACCCACGAGGCTATTTTAGACGGGCCTAAAACAATTTTTTTTCAGCACCCTGTAAGAATGGGGACCTATTTATCATAGAATAATATTTGTTCGTATATAAGCCTATCCAAAAAGCATATCAAAATAGATGATTTTTAATTACTCTTTCTGCAATATTAAAAATAATGAAAAAAAAGTCTACAATAGCCCCGTTCTACGGTACTTCGGAAGAATATACTGAACAGTTGTATAAATTTGCAACCTTTTACGTTGACCGAAACATGTTTATTTATAATTTTTTTAATTCGTTGTAATTTTTTCGAGCAAGATAGTCTTGAAATAATTACAAAAGATTCGAAACTTGGTTGCAAATTTAGAAAACATCTATTCTGATGCATTTGAAATTTGCAACCTCTTACGCGGTCCGGAACATTATGCAATTTGCAAAAATGTAAAAATCCAAAACTCATATTTTTACAAATTGCATAAAGTTCTGGACCGCGTACAAGGTTGCAAATTTGCGAATGCATCAGAATAGATATTTTCTGAATTTGCAACCAACTTTTTAATAATTTCGAGACCATCTTGCCCGAAAAAATGACCACGAATTAAAAACAGCCTTGCAATTGTACCTATAGATGGCCTAGCGGATTGGAAAAATAGGTATAAAAGATACACTAAATTTACGAAGTTTTGCATTTGAACTTACCCACTTAGACGAATTAATTTTC